>LPNX011125261.1:156791-174625 GCA_001517045.1 Pseudotsuga menziesii | reverse complement strand
GTCCTTGCATATTTGATGTTGTGATTCAGAGATGTTGTTGTCACTATGAAGATATTCCCATAATAATGAAAGACAAATTGGCCTTTGGGAAAACATGCTCATATTTCCATGGCAGCAAACTAAGTTTTTTTAGGACATGAGATTTCATGATTATAGGGTTTCTATCCACATAAAAAATGCATCAATTGTTAGTGTTAAGCCATGCTCAGCCCACGGTTTCATGACCAGCCATCTATTTCTAGCTCATTTCATTGCTGCATCTCAGAAGGTGAAGGCATATCCAAGGCAAAAATGAAGATCAAAACTTGTTTTCTGCCTTGAAGAGTCTCATCAAAGCATGAGTACATGCTGCATATGTTAAGTTTGGGGCAGATGGCTACTTTCCAACTAAGATGACAACTCTTCTTTTTCATGAGGACATGCAGCATATTTAGTTTGGGGGAGTGGTTTTTGACATTCTTTGTGCATACTGATTTTTATTCATTCACAGCTGGCAAAATTGCAGAATTTGATTTAAGGATATCTCATAAACCACGAATTGGATCCTCATTAAATTTGGACAGGGAATGCATAACAACATGATGAACAACCGTGGCAAGTTTCATCTCAATATAGTGCACGATTTTCGAGAAAATGAACATCATCACCTACATCCAATTCACATTTTTCTCGAAATCCGTGATGTGGGTTCATCTAATTTTTGGTGAAGAGATTCAATATAATGGTATTTACCTGTTTGCAAACTTTCAGCCCAACCCAGTTTGTAGTTTTTGAAATATTGGCTTTGGAAGTTCAGCTGCAATATATTTTTATTCATGTTCAAAAGTGTAGAATTTGATTTGGGCATATCTTTCAATTGGTAAGTTAGATTATCATTATTTTTGGACAGGAAGTGCATAATACCAAGATGAACAAACTTGGCATGTTTCAGCTTAATGCAGTGCCCGATTTTTGAGAAAATGGCCATAATCACCTACATCCAATTTGCATTTTTCTTGAAATTCGTGATGTGGGTTTGTCTAAATTTTCGCGTGAAGATGAATTAGGGTGGTAGTTATTTGCTTGAAAATTTTAGCCCAACCCAGTTCATCGTTTGAGAGAAAATGGCTTCAGAAGTTTCCTGTTCAAAAGGCTGCAACGCCGTAAAATATTGTCGTTTCCCATTTTCCGTTAACTGCAACACCGTTTCCCATTTTCCGTTAGCTGCAACACCATTTCCCATTTTTCGACAGCTGTGAGTTCTTTTCTGGCAGCTGCGAGTTTCCATTTTTCGACAGCCGCGAGTTCCCGTTTTTCGGCAGCTGTGAGTTCTTTTCCGGCAGCTGCAAGTCCGCCAAATTCGTCGCTAAATTTAGCGTTGTTCCGCCAAAATCGTCGCTAAAACCTTCACCAAATTCTCTGCTAAAATAAGCTATGACTCCGTCAAATTCGCCGCTAAATTTAGTGTTGTTTCGCCAAAATCTTCGCTAAAATCTTCGCCAAATTCTCTGCTAAAATAAGCTGTGACTCTGCCAAATTTCTACTAAAGAGCTGCGAATCCGCCAAATTTTCTGCTAAATCCTCCGCTAAGTGACTCTGCCAATTTGTGTTAAACTCTTTATTTCTTCTAACTGCAACTGTGCGAATGGTAAAATGAAGGAACAAGTGAATGAGTTTTTTTTCAAGTTGGATGCTACACAGGTATTGGGTTGCATGAGGACATGCAACAAGTTCAGTTTGGGGGAGATGTTGGGCCCTGGAATTGTCCATTTTTCCATCATTTATCGACATACCTTTCATTCATTTTTTTACCATTATTGTCCATTTATCATTTCATTTTCCATCCATTTGTTGTAGCTGCGCGTAAAACAGCATGCTACTTCCATTGATGTTTTAAGTGGTTAATAGTGATTATTTTCCTTTATCTTTGATGAATTAAAGACTATTATGCATAATTTTACTAATGATGGTTTGTGGAGTGAGTTGTCACGTACAGGATGCTCATAGCCAGCTGTTACAGCCTTAACCGAAAATGCATGCCACATAAGAACACCTTGATTCGTGTCTTGATTTGCAGGCAGACGGAAATGAATCTCAAAAATATGAGACATGGGTTTTTTGAGTAACATCCTCATTTACCTGAATCGCGAGGAAATTGCCAAACAAAAGCTACAGTTTGTGATATGCAGGTGGTTCTTCGAGAGGGTATTTTCCAGATTTGGTGTTGTGGCCGGTTCCAAAGTTGTCAGCAGTTACTGCCATGTTTCAGCTGTTATAGATCACAAGCTGGGATTTCAGTTCTTCATTTCCATGAGATAATTTTATGTATAAATATGTAATCAATCTCATTGAGAGGGGGATGATAGATTGATAGGAGATTAGGCAGTATAGGAGATGCAGGATAGGAGAGAAAATAATGTAATGATCTACGATTTGATCCAGATCCATTGTAATACTTTCATTATGATAATACATTCTGGCAGTTTCTTAATTCTGGAGTTGTAGATTTTTATTGTGGAGATCCAGCTCTGCTCAGTGGAGGAAGGGCCCTCTTCCCTAAGCAGATGCCGGTAGTGTTGATTGTAGGTGTTTTATTTTGTAGATCTGTTATTTATTAATTCATGCTTTCATTTAGTAGATTTATCATAGTTGTTTTATCATTCAGTTCATGTTTTCATTAATTAGATTTATCATAATGTTATTCTGTTAATTCATTTTGATAGATCATTGGACAACACAAGGCTTATTTTAGATTTATGCAATCAGATCTTGTTTCATAGGAATAGATCTTGTTTGAAGTGTGTTTGATTTACAGTTTGATTTACGAACAGGTTTGAGGTTTGATTTACTTTAAAGAAGTTGTGACTTAGTTTACAAACAGTTTCGATTGCATACCAATAGATCAACAATGGCAGGTAGAAATTGTGCTTGCATAGATCTTGCACGATAACTTTGAAATAAAAGACTTCCTCGGGTTGATAATTTATGTTTAGCACTCTGCATGTTAAGTTTTAATTGACTGGCATATAGTGGGCACGGCATGTAGGTGTCCATAGCTCTGTGGTTGAGCTCACTAGATTAGCAATTCAACCTTCCACCTCCTTGGAAACCTGATAAACCCAAATGTGGTTTTGGCTTGGCTGAATTTTGATATGTCTTTGCTTATGTGTGAGCCTATTATTGTTCCCTTATTCATTGTGGGAATCATGCCCAACTCGGGGGTGGCAGTGCTACTGAGAGATTGATGAGCACACTAGCCTATGGTTGGGTGGAATGTTGCAGTGAAATAGCTAGTTGCGTGACAACTCATTTTCAAGATAAGTATTTCTTGTGTATTTGATTTTCTACAATTGTATTTATTTGTTTGATAGATTATTATGAACATGATGAATGCTTGAATGAATGAATTTTCTTCTATTGTATAATTTCATTTGTTATACATCTATGTATGTTAGTTCAATGCATTTTTATTATGATGTTAATGGGGCTTAGATCCCTGCTTAAATGATAGCAGTAGCCCGTAGGTCGCGTCCTCTCAGATAGGAGGGGACGTGACAAGTGGTTCTACCTACCAAATTCGAATCAACATAACCTTGTAGGTTAATCTTCTGATTTGCATCATACTTGAGCCCATAATCCACTGTACCGTTTAGGTACCTCAATACATGATTTACAACTATCAAGTGAACATGTCTTGGGTCTGTTAGGAATTGGTTCAAGGTGTTCAACATAAAGAATATATTGGGTCTTGTATTTGTCTGATACATCAATGATCCAATTATCTGATGATACATCATGGAATCAACTGAATTAGATGATGCATCACACAAAAGCTTCAAGTTTGATGCCATAGGTGTGGCCATCACCTTGCACTCCATCATTCCGAATCTATTTAGAATCTCCACTATATACTTTCCTTGACCAAGGAAAATCTCATTTGCACTCTACCAAACCTCCATGCCTAAGAAGTAGTGCATCATCCCTAGGTATTTCATCTCGAACTCTGTAGCAATTCTCCTCCTTGCATCTTTAATGAGTTCATCCCCTATCATAAAAAACAATTCATCGACATATAGCAGGAGAATCACTAGTCTTTTTCCTTCAACCTTGAAGTAAAGGTTGGAATCCTCTTTACTCTTGGTAAATCCTTGGCTCATCATGAAGCTATCCATCCTGTCATACCATGTCCTCTGTGCCTGTTCCAATCCATACAAAGCCTTCTTCAATTTGCACACATGAGTCTTCCTGTCATGTGCTTCGAATCCCAGTGGTTGTTCCATGCACATTTCCTCCTCAAATACACCATTCAAGAATGTTGTCTTGACATCCATTTGGTGTATCTTCCATTTCATAACTGTAGCCAATGCAAGTATGGTCCTAATGGAAGTGTAGCTTTCCACAGGCGCAAATTTCTCCTCGTATTCTATGACTTCTTTCTGTGAGAAGCTCGTGCTATGAATCGTTCCTTGTATTTTTCAATGCTGCCATCTCCAGTGTGCTTGATCTTCTAGATCCACTTTGAAGGAACGACAGGCTTCTTTTCTGGTATTGGAACTATCTCCCAAACATCATTCTTCATGATCGATTGATACTCCTCGATCATGGCATGCTTCCATTCTTTTTTTTGCAGCCTCTTCATAGGTGGAAGGTTCCTTGTCAATGATGTCACACATAAGGGCCACATAGTTGTTGTAAGGCTTTGGCCTTTTTCTTTCTCTATGCATTCCTTCTGGAGTGCCATACCTTTCTGCTTCTTGTATGAGCTCTTGTTCCCTTGCTGGTATCCTCTTGTGGGTTCCTTCTTGAAAAGTGTCTCTATCTGCTCTTGTAGTTCTGCCATGTCATGATCTTCATGTTCTTCTGGAATTGCTTCTTCAATTTCTATGTCTCATACTCTCGTTTCTTCAGGTTCCTCGACCTCTTGAATAGGTAGCCTCCTAGATATGAAGTATGTCAAGTATTCATCAAAGGTTACATCTCTGCTGATGTCAACCTTTTTGAATCATGGGAAGTGTATTCGGTAGGACTTTGATGTATCACTGTATCCTACGAATATACACTTCCTCCCAGAAGGATCGAGCTTGGTCCTCTTCTCCTTTGGGATGTGTATTTGCATTGGGAAACCAAATATCCTAAGCTGGCTAACTTTTGGTTTCTCTCTTAATAAATCTTCTTCCATATTTTTGTTGTCAAGTACTCGACAAAGAGTACAATTTTGTACATACATAGTTGTCCTTGTTGCTTCCACCCAAAGGTGCATAGGAAGATCCTCCTCATGTAGCATTGCTTTCGATACTTCCATTATGGTCCAGTTCTTTCATTCCCTAACCCCATTCTGTTGAGTATTGTATGGATTTCTCAACTCCCTCCTAATCCCAGACTCTCTGTAGAGTTCCTTGAATTATTTCGAGGTGAATTCTCTACCATTATCTGACTGCCGAGTCTTGATCTTCCTTTCAATTTGGTTCTCGACCAAGGCTTTATATTGCTTGAACTTACTCAATACTTCATTTTTCTCTTTCAATAAATATATCCAAGTCTTACACGAGAAATCATCTATAAAGGAAAAATAGTACACATACCCGCTTAATGAGCTAGAAGACATGGGTCCACATACATCTGAGTGTACTATCTCCAGTATTCCTTTAGCCTTGATTTCACTACTAGGAAATGTCTTCTTTGCATTCTTTCCTTATGCACATCCTTTGCAAATGCCTTCAAGCTTTGCTTGGATCTCTACAAGTCCGGAGACTACTTTGCTTGCCATCGATAATGCTCTGTAGTGCACATGTGCAATCCTTCGGTGCCATAGTTCACTTGGTTGTATTAACTCATGAACCAATTCTTGTTCAGGATTTCCGATTAGTTTGTACAAGCCATTGTCTTCTTCTCCAATCACAGTTGCATCATCTATTGTCTTTCCTTTAGGACACATTAGCACTTGGCCATCGACAAATGAAACTCTCATTCCCTTTTCCTACTGCGGAGATGGAGAGAATATTCTTCTGCAATATTGGAACATATAGCACATCCTTCATCTTTAAATATTTCCCATAGTCTAGATTGTATGAAGCTACTCCACTCCATTTTATGGGGTATTGATAATCATCCCCAAGTTTCAACTTGTGAGGTGACTCATGCTCAAACATATTAACAAATGATTCCTTTTAACCAATCACTGCTCTTCATGTGAGATGGTTCTCATAAGTGTTATGGTTAGCACATACTCTTCATTTGAATCATCCTTCTCTCTTCTGAATCTTTTGTTTGTTGGTTCATCATCTTTGGAAACATGAGCAAGGTGTCTCTTTTTCCAGATGGGATAGTCTCTTGCAAAATGTCCCTTTTCATCACAATTATAGCATCGAACATTGGAAGGATCTCTCTTGATCTTCTTTTGTTTCTTGTCCTTCTTGTTGATGTGATGATAGTTCTCCTTGTTCTCCTTCTTCTTGTAGTTCTTCCTGGTGTGAACTGTGAGAGCTTGATCTTCAGTTTCTCCCATCTTCTCTTCTCTTGTTACGAGCCAAGCTTCTTCTTGTGTCCATTCTTCTCGGATTCATATGAAAGAGAGCAGCTCCCTTCATGCATATATTCCTTGAATGAATGAGTCTCATGATCTAGGGAGACCATTAAAGGTAGTCATCACAATTTCTCCTTCTCCAACATTCTCTTTGTTAGCACTCAGAATGTACCTAGGCTGTGAAAAGTTAGATTCTGAGGTAACCACAGAACCACTTTAGACTGTATTCTAACCTTATACAATCAGAGAGGGATATCTCACTATTTACAAGCTTTCTTACTTAAGGTATTCAATCAATGACATTCAAAAGGTCAGTTTTTTGATAGGACAAGTTTGTTTTTAAAGATTTGGTAAGACAATCATGGAGGAGACCATTGGGAAATGGAGTAAAAAACAAGACATGAGTTAGGTTGCAAGAAGTAGGGGTTTAAAAAATTCATGGAAAAAGGCAGGGTAGACACCATTTCCTCAGTCTTGAGGTATTTGCAGGTGGATTAGCATACAAAGAAGACAATCCATCTAATAAGAGCACCTAACTAGGGTGAGTTCTGTAATAAAATTAGCAAAAATTGCTTTGAAAATGCTTGAAAGAGGTTATTGTAGATCGGTTCGTGCTGAGGAAAAGAATCTCTTGGTTTTTAAAATTCATCTTGGTTTGGAGGAAACAGTTGCTTGAAATAAATGACTAAAACAATCATTTCTTTAACATAAATCTTCTTCCTCTGCTTGTTAACCCGTTAATAAGTTTTTCTCACCAAACGTTTGCACTCATTTTCAGTATAACATTAACAATGTAATCAAGCATACATTTTGACATGATCTTGGCTCCAAAACATTTTTTAGACAGCTTGTAGGATCAGCAGCTGAAGTATTCCATGGATATTGGAAAAAGAAAAAATGGCATCCTTTGTCACAGCCCATAGTTTATTCAAGTGCTTGGTAGTCTCTTGCCATTTTCTCTTCTGACTTTCCTAGTGATTTTTAAAGGACCTCTTTGTCTTATATGAAATAAAATATGAATGTGATAACACACAAGGAAGAAAAGCAAAGTGTTTGCAAGACCACTTTGGTTTATGATTCATTTTTACTGCTTTATGTCTTGCCAAAGGAAAACATATGTCATCAAAATTTCATTGCCAGCTACACCCAATTCTGCCAAGTTCTTTCAATATTAACCCCACACCAATTTTATCAGCCAAATTTATTATGTTTGTGGATCAAATTCCTGCTCAAATATCCACGGTTCAACATTGTCGGGCCTACCAAATTCTGTAGATTTGAAAAGTTTGTTTGTCCTTTCCTGTTATATCAGCGTAATTGATAGCCGTCATAGATTCATTTCTCATCTAGATCTATGTCGTTAGAATATGCAAGCCCTAATAAATTCCGTAGATATTAAAACTGAATTTCCTCATGCAAGTTGATGATGCAGGGTCCACCTCCGTCGTAGATCTCCTTCACCCATCGATCTGACGATCAATTTCATCTGTCGTTTAACACCATTTCACAATGCCTCAAAAAATTAACTTGGTTGCTTCTTGACCAGCAGAATTGTTGGACATCGTTGGATGATGTTGATATTTGATCTAAATTGTTGATCCATGCTGCTTCTATCGTCTTTGCTAAAACCGCTATGCCTGCAACACATTAGAGAAAATTTGGGGTCTAAAATGGGCCTTATAAGAAAACGTGCCAACAATAAGTTCTTGTGAGTTGGAATTCAAGAACCAATAGAATTCCAATAAAATGAGTCAACCATAATGGTTGAATTGACATATTTGTCATAAAAAAAACTACTTTTTTTGTTCGTGTTTTTGACATATCTCACTGTGTTTTTACTCAAATTTCGATCGAGACAGCTCATTGGATGTGGAATTTGATTCTGCATCCAACGAGTACCCACACTACATACTTTTGGCGGACCCCGCTACCCCAAAAACAAGAAATACCTGAAAAAATGTGATGATGATGTCATCATCACATTTTTTCATGTATTTCTTGTTTTTGGGGTAGCGGGCTCTGCCAAAAGTATGTAATCTGGCTACTCGTTGGATGTGGAATCAAATTCCACATCCAACGAGCTCTCCCGATCGAAATTTGAGTAAAAACACAGGGAGATATGTCAAAAATACGAACACAAAAGTAATTTTTTTCTTTTTTCCTCCAAAATTAATAAATATTATTTTATTATTTTAACTATTATTTTATTATTTTCCTTAGAAGGCCCATTTTAGACCTCAAAATTCCTCTAATGAAAATCTTGCAATTTCTCTATTGAAAGTGCTCTCAATTTCTCTATTGAAAGTGCTCCCACATGACCATTTTCTTAATTGAGTTGACAAGTAGAGTAGAGACAATAGAATCGATCGCTTCCATGATACGAATTGTAAACTACAATGCATTCTGAGAGCGACAGGTGAATAGAAGTCCATCATACTGGTAATCCTGCAGATTTTAGATCATCACAAAATTATTGAAGAACTCACAAGATTAAGATGGCTCTTTTCTTTTCATCCTTAGCCTCACATGGAGCCTTCTCCCCTTCGCTCATTGCTTCGTCAGAAGTCACTATCATTCTTCTTCGTATAGTATCTATAAGATACAAAACCATACCAACAACAATTGTCATACCCTAACGTCATTCTGTACAAAACCGGTAGGTAATAGAGCGCCACTTGTGGCAAATCCATCAGAACTTTAGGAAGTGCAATATTGGATATATCCAACACAGGCCTTCGAGAAACACGACCACAATATGTACACATAAATCGACCACCAGCAGAATTCTTAACTTTCTATGCTGTGAAATAGTTCCTATACCTACGCGTCACCTCTTTCCGCCATTTTGCTTCTTTTAATGTTGCGTTTCTTCTCCTCTCTCTGAAAATATCATGCCTCTGTCCTCTCCATGCAGACATCCATGGCATTAAGATTTCATAACATCCAAGAGTAATCATAATCTTGAAGATCGACAAGAAGTTCAAGACCTATGAAGTATCTTGATGCCACCTAAGACTTTGCATTTGCATATCCAAATGAAAAAATCCATCCACAGCGTTGTTGGTGGTATTAGTAGATCGAACAGTTGTACCAGATAAAACATAATTTCTAAAATTCAGAACTCCATTGGAAGTATCATCATCCATCGCTTCACAAGTCCTTGAAACTAGAGCCATCGGTGCTTCAATATCCTGTATGAATACTTCACGACCAAGACCCCTTGAGGCAACAATATTTCTATTTTTCTATGTTGAGGCAAGGCATGTAACGTAATCAAAATATTGACAAAGAGTTTTGGTAAAAACATCATCAGAGAAAGGACGCCAGGTCTTGAGAGTAGTGTTTGAAGAACAAGAAATAAGTGTCTCACTTGTGAGGATGCAAAGAGCATCTGACATGCGACTATCCATCCACTCGTCCCTTTTGTAAAGTATCCCACACACGCAATTCCATTTTTCAGATGTGGCTAATTGTTCCAATGACAAATAAAATTCATAGAATCAAGTCATTTTCCCTTTCAGTATTATTCGCAGCTGGCAGACTCCACTAACTCTGTCATGCCGTAAAAGTTTTAAAAATTTGTGGTAATATATCCCACATGCAGAGGAGAGTGTGTAGCTTTGTATTTTATATGCGCTAGTGGTTTCAATATATCTCAAGGAACAAAGAAAGCACAATAGCTCTCGTGGGCTCCTACCCCATATGACTTGGTGCTTGGTTGATATATAGCCATCCCATATAGTAATTTGGTACTTGGAGATTGGTGAGGCTAATATTTTTTATAAAGATTTGGTTAATATTTTTACAAAACAAAATCTTGACCTTATTAAAATATAAACACTTTCCTTTGTAATTTAAGCCACCTTTATATTTTTCAAAAATAAATCTTTGGTCTATATAAATTTTTTCTCTCTTTTACCCAAAGCATTTTTAAACCTCCTTATTCTTGTCAAAACCTGGGAAACTTTGATAAATGACCCAACGAACAAACTCGGAACTGCCAAATTTCCAATGAAATTTTGAAATTTAAAAGGCAACAATACCAATCGTGGAAAAAATAAAATGGTGCTAATAGCTAGCTCTAATTGGGGATGTTATCCTCCCTGCTAGGTAGCAAAGAACCCCGTAGAGCAAGTGCATGATCCATTAGTTTGTTCCCAATATTTTCCTGAAATATTTAATCGGCTCTGACTTGCAACCATCACCTGAACCATTTTGCAAACAAATCTCCCTTTATAACCTATAACCTGTCACACATCCATCCTCTGAAGACTGAAACCAACTATAAACTGTGTTATCACTCCAGGAAACTCCTCTAGGTTGCAGCTCGAGGATGCTTGGAAACTTAAAATGTTTCTGGGGTTTTCTAAAATGGATCAAGTGAGGTGACCTATAAGACCTCCCACTCTCAATACATGCATGAAACTCAATCAGGTACAAGGCTTCTAATTACCACTGTTCATAGGTTGACACTATGGTGCAGGGATGGAGAACTTATCATGTTGGCAGATTCATACATAAAACAGATACATATAAATGGCTAAATCATGACAAGGAAAGCACTTATAATTCAAATCACATCAACATGCCAATAGGGTGAAATCTATCAGACATTAATTAACTTGAATATAACCTGAATAACACATTCAAGCATAAGCCTAGAAAAGACAGAAATGGAAGCTGAACAGATGATAACAAAAGAGCTTATATTAGGTCATGAGCAAAATGAGAAGCTTGACAATAGCAATGGTCTACAAGTCCCCAAAGTCGAACCCTTTCAATAAAATAAGTCTTAGGCTTTATAGCCTTTACAAAAATACTCAGATCCTGAAAACTTGGATCTGATTAAACAAAAATAAACAAAATAATTGTTTTTTACAAAATTAGGTTAAAAAACCCTAATTAACTACTAGTCTAACTAACTGTAGAATTCGTTCACTGTATGAACCTTCTGATAACTAAAGTAACTACTAGAAATCACTGCCACTAGTCCTCTGCTAGTTAAGTCACTATTTCACTTTTACAGCTAAGTGTTGGTGGCCCTTTCTTCCTTTATGTCATAGAAAAACTGAAGCATACCTTCCATGATTTTTTCTTCAGCGTCTTTCATGTTTATACTTTGTCCCTGAGCCATCCATGTTCACCCAAAACTGGTCCTGCATGTCAAAACTTAATATTACGCCTCTGTTTGCTTTCGGTGGTTAAGAGGCCAAAATATCGAAACCATTAGCTGCCGAAAGCGAGGCTTTTGGTGGCTAATGAAATGCCTCAACGTCCACCTAAGCCACTGAAAGCCCTATTCTTCAAAAATCCTTAGGCCACCTCCAAAACTATTTTTTCAAGTTTGTCTGCTTGTCTTTCTCATTCAGTAGGCTCTGTGTTAGGAAGGTTAACAACATCCTAGCTTGCTTCTGGAGGCTGAAGGCTTACTGCAGCTTCATCTAGGGTTTCCAACATGAGGTGGGTGTTAGGGTTTAGCTTGGCCTCCTTCAGCTGTAGTCTCTGAAGCCTAATCATCCTATACAATCTAGTATTGTCCTTCATGAAACTTAGGTTTCTTCTTTTGAGCAAGATGTATCTTCCTCTCATCTCCAGGAAAGAATTATGCAACTGCTTATTCCTCTTGGTCAATATAACATTGTTCTTCTTTATCTCTCTTTCCAAAATCTGCATCTCATACACTTTGTCTTAGCAATTGATTTATCCTTTGAGTCTTGGGCTTGCTGAAGGAAGCCTTCTCTGTTGGTTCCTCTTGCTCTTTTGGTGTAGGGGATGGTAGTTCTTCAGTCACTACTACAACCTGTAAAGCTAGGTCTGCAATTTCCTCTTGTTCTTCTTCTGAGTCTGAGTATGGCAGGTTCAAGATGTTCTCACTATGTGTTGTAACTTCTTGTCCCTTTTCACTGAAATCCAAGTTTCTTTTGACCTTCTTGGCTTTGGAAGAGGAAGGAGGTTGTTTTGTTGCTGCTGGGGATATAGCCCTTCTCTTCCTTTTCCCACTTCTTGGTGTGCTAGAATTTTTAGCTAGAGACTTCCCCTTTTATTTTGGCTAAAGGCCTATTTCAAATCCATTCCAAAATAAGAAATAAGGCCATGCCATATTCCTCCTCTTTAGCAATTCTTGGACCAGAAGTTGGATAAGGCCATGATGAGACAGTCTGCCAGCAATCTTGGTTGACTGAGCCTTCACCTGGTGTGCCATTTTTCCCAAGCTCCTATGCAAGTAAAAGGGTAAATTCAGTGGGTTTCTTTTTGTGAAGTGGTTCATTAATTTAAAATAGTAGATCATGGATCTGTTATATCTTCCTTCACATGTTATGTAGACCACAATGGCCTTCAGCAGTTGCTGCCACCTCTCTTCTAACCAGGAGGATGGCACACTCTTCTTCCACACCACTCCTCTATGCTCAGGCTTTAGGTAAGACCTCAACTCCACATCTTTTGGCATGGTAGTTTTAAAACACTTCTCTCCTGTGCTAGGGAGTTCAGTCACTTCAGTAATTAGGGTTTCATCTATGTGGAATTCCTCTTTGCCTATGACTTCCTTGGAGCCATCAAATGAGAGAGAAAATGCCTCAGCCACCTGCTGATGTGAACCTTGTATTTTCTCACAAAACCTACAGCATCCAACATCTTGGAAAATTTTACAGACCTCTGGATGTGCCTCCAAATAGCTGATATCTGTTAGTTTTTTCAACATTCAAGCTAGCATTATGTTAGGATCTTTACTGAGAGAACAAAAAGTACAGCAATCAAACACAAGAGACAATGAACATAGTGTTTTTCATCGGGGAAACCATAAATGGAGAAAACCACGCAAATTCCTTAGAGATAGAATCAGCACAAAAGGTAAAATCCCAAAACAGTAATATGAACTCCCAACGGCAATAATATTCTTCTTGTCTAGCCCCTGTGTCTTCTCCTTCCTAAACTATGCGCTACACTTGAGTGTGTGAGCAATGTGTTCTAAATAGAGAGTCAAGCTCTCTACTTATACTAATCTCGACATGACTAAAACCCTACTAGGGCTGACCTCTACTTAGAGAGTCTAATAACCCTAGTGCCCTAGAACTGCGGGGACTTTAACCCTTAGATAATCGGAGGGTTACCCACTATCACTTGACATGACTTGTTTACATTATTGATTCTCCCGATCGAAACATCGGGGCATGACAACATGACTCAATTACATTATAGATACATAGATGAATATATTCCGAAGTTACAAATACATCACTCCCTCTTAACTAGGGAGGTATTCTTTCGACACAATTTTCAGCACTAGTCTTCTTCTCTGTGTCAACTGGATCATCTCGTCATCTGCATATCAAGTCTTATGAGTCTTCAAGTCATCTTCATCTTCAAGTCATCTTCATTCTTCGAATCTGGATCATCATCACTGGATCTGGATCATCACTGTTGGATCTGGATCATCACTCGATCTGGATCATCACTGCTAGATCTGGATCATCACTCGATCTGGATCTCTCAGAGTCATCATAACTGGATCTAGATCATAGCTCGATCGGGATCTCATCACTGTTGGATTTGGATCATCACTCGATCTGGATCTCTCAGAGTCATCATAACTGGATCTGGATTATAGCTAGATCTGGATCTCATTTGGTCATCATCATATGTGCTATCTCATGATTCTTCTCACCATAGGAAGTTCTACAAAGCCAGCCTTCTTTCATGCTGGTTGTAGGCCTAGCCAACATGTAGGTCTTCTTCAGCACTTACATTTAACCTACTCGTCAAAAGGCATAGTACTCACTTCCATCCAGGCGAGAACACATCCTGCTCACAATGATGAAAGAACTTTGTACTTTCATCTAGGAGGGAATCACATCCTGCTCATAATGATGGAATATTTCCATACTTCTATCCAGGAGGGAACACATCCTACTCACAGTGATGAAAGATTTCCATACTTTCATCTAGGCTGGAATCGCATCCTGCTCACAATGATAGAATATTTCTACACTTACATCCATCCAGGCGGGAACACATCCTACTCACAATGATGAAAGATTTCCATACTTTCATCCAGGCTAGAATCGCATCCTACTCACAATGATGGAAAAGCTCTGCACTTACATCTGACCTGGTAGGAACCAAATCCCACACCCTCGTCAAAAGGGCATGCACTCACATCTGACCTGGTAGGAACTAAATCCTACACCCTCATCAGAATGGCCCCCAGTACCCGACTGAGCTACCTGGTAACGGACCAGGTGCCTCCACTCTCCCAGAGAGTGGCAATTTCCCTTACATCTGTCCTACTCGATAGAATGGCCAACACTCACATCTGACATGGGAGGAACCTAATCCTTTATCCATAACAAAATGGTTCAGCCCTTACATCTGACCTACTCATCAGAATGGCTCTCTCAGTCCCGAACTGAGTGTTCCTGGTAACTGACCAGTTACCTCCATTCCCAGATTGGCAGTTGCCCTTACATCTGTCCTACTCGACAAAATGGCCAGTACTCACATCTGTCATGGAAGGAACCAATCCTCTCACCATTACAGAATGGCTCAGCCCTTATATCTGACCTACTCGTCAGAATGGCTATGGATCTCAGCACTCATATCTGACATGGAAGGAATCAAATCCTCTCACCATGACAGAATGGCTCAGCCCTTACATCTGACCATGGAAGGAACCAATCCTCTCACCATGTCAGAATGGCTATGGGACTCATCACTTTCCCTTGGAAGAAACCTCGATCTGGAGAACACCAAGCTTCTCCCTGAAGTACTCGAACTTCACTCTGGCCAATGGCTTTGTTAACACATTAGCTATCTGTTCCTCCGTCGCAACATACTAGAGCTTCACTGCTCCTCTCTGCACCATATCCCTAATATAGTGATACTTGATCTCGATGTGCTTCGACTTTTCATGGAACACTGGATTCTATGACAACTTCACGCAACTTTGGTTGTCACGATGTATACAAGTAGCATCCATATGGAGATCAAATAAATCAGACAGTAGCTTCCGCAGCCATACTGCCTCACAACTAGCTGAACAAGTTGTGACATACTCTACTTCAGCTGTACTCAGTGCCACACAAGATTGCTTCCTACTAAACCAAGAGATCACACCTGATCCCATACTAAAGCAACACCCTGAAGTGCTCTTCCTATCGATGGCACTGCCTGCCCAATCAAAATCAACATAACCCTCTAGGTTAATCCTTTGATTCGCATCGTACTTGAGCCCATAATCAACTGTACCCCTCAGGTACCTCAGAATATGCTTTGCAGCAATCAAGTGAACATTTCTCGGATCTGTCAAGAATTGGCTCAAGGTGTTCACAGCAAATCAAATGTCTTGTCTTGTGTTTGTCAGGTACATCAATGACCCAATCATCTAACGATACATTGTAGCATCAACCAACTTTGATGAAGCATCACTCAATAGCTTCAAGTTCGATGCCATAGGTGCGGCCATAGTCTTGCATTCCATCATCCCAAACCTCTTCAGGATCTCTACTGCATACTTCCCTTGTCCAAGGAAGATTCCATCCGCACTCTGCCACACCTCCATACCTAGAAAATAATGCATCATACCCAAGTCCTTCATCTCGAACTCGGCAACAAGCTTTCTCTTTGTGTCAGCAATCAACCCATCCATACCTATTACAAATAGATCACCTACATATAGTAGAAGCATCACTGGATTGCCATCTTCAACCTTGTAGTAAAGGTTGGAATCTGCTTTACTCTTGGTAAAGCCCAAACTGGATAGAAAGCTGTCAATTCTTCCATACCAAGTCCTGGGTGCCTATTTCAAACTGTATAGGGATTTATTCAATATGCATACATGAGACTCCCTGTCATGTGTCTCAAAACCGAGTGGTTGTTCTACATACACTTCCTCTTCTACTGCACCATTCAAGAAAGCAGTCTTGACATCCATTTGGTTTATCTTCCATTTCATCACTGTAGCCAAAGCAAGTACTGATCTGATGGAAGTGTATCTGGCTACAAGTGCAAAGGTTTCTTCATAGTTTATTCCTTCCTTTTGAGAGAAACCCTGAGCCACAAATATTCCCTTGTATTTTTCAATGCTACCGTCTGTAGCATGTTTCATCTTGTAGATCCATTTGGAATTTACAACTGACTTCCCATCTGGTCTTGGGACAACATCCCAAACATCATTGTTCATGATCGATTGGTATTCTTTGATCATAGCATCCTTCCATTATTTCCGTTCTTCCGCTTCTTCATAACTGGAAGGTTCTTTATCAATGAAATCACATAGTAAAGCTGCATACCCAGAGCAGGATCTGGTTCTCTTTCTTTCTCTGTGATTCTCTTCTGGAGCCCCATATCTTTCCACACCTTGGATAATTTCTCGTACCCAAGCAGGTTTCCTCTTATGAGGATTCTTCTCCAGAGGTGGATCTACAGGTCTTTGTGGTTCTTCAAATTCTCGATCTTCTTCTTGATTTTCTTCATTCATGGTTGTATCATGAATTCTGGGTGCTTTTGCTTCTTCAGGTTCTTCAACAGGTCTCTTTCTGGATTTGTTGTAAGTTGTGTCTTCATCAAATGTCACATCCCTGCTGATGTCAATATTCTTGTATCCTGGGAAATATATTCTGTAAGCCTTTGAGCTTTCAGAGTATCCCACAAATATACCCTTCTTTCCCGAAGGATCTAATTTAGTCCTCTTCTCTTTTGGAATGTGGATGTACATAGGACAGTCGAATATTCTAAGATGGCTGAATTCTGGTTTCTTGACGAAGAAGACTTCTTCAGGAGTCTTGTTCTCGAGTACTCTATGTGGAGTACGGTTCTGTACATACATAGCTGTTCTGGCAGCTTCCGCCCAAAGATGCATAGGAATATCTTGATCATGAAACATTGCTCTTGCAGCTTCCATGATAGTTCTATTCTTCCTCTCTGCAATCCCATTCTATTGTGGATTGTAAGGAGTGGACAACTCCCTCTTAATCCCTGATTCTTTGCATAGCTCTTTGAATTCATTTGAACTGAATTCTCTGCCATTATCTGATCGAAAGGTCTTGATCTTCTTTTCAGTATGGTTCTCGATCAAGGATTTGAATTCCTTGAACTTACTAAATACTTCGTCTTTGTTCTTCATGAAGTAAACCCATGTCTTCCTAGAAAAGTCATCAATAAAAGAAACATAATATGCATACCCGCTTAGAGAGTTTTATGAGATAGGACCGCATACATTGGAGTGGATGATTTCCAAGATTCCTTTTGCTTTGCTTTCGCTGCTTGGAAGTGTCTTCTTTGTATCCTTTCCTTTCGCACATCCTTTGCAGACCCCGTCATGTTTTTCTTGGATTTA
>LPNX011125261.1:107574-150293 GCA_001517045.1 Pseudotsuga menziesii | reverse complement strand
GCTTTATATAAAAGTCTATGGACAGTGACCCTGAAATGGGTGGTTGCTATTACAGGTGAAGTAGATATCAGAAGTGGAAACTTACATTGGGGACAAGAAGAGCCCTAGATAAAACAAGTTGCCTGCACCAAAAAAAGAGAATAAAATCCGTAATAAACAAAATATGAAGTAACTTATCTCATCAAACAAATAATCTGCCTTCATGAGAAAACAAAATTGAAATAATAACAAAATTCAATTTTGGAAGGAGAAATACTCCCAAATGCCTAAAGGCCATTTTGCACTGGCTGAAGCATCATATATTTCAGTAAAACAATTTTTATGCCATGTTAGTATAAAGCGAGTCTCTGCAATTTACTTGAATGTCATAATTCAGTTCAGTTTTGCACAAGTTACACGACTTACCTTTAAACAAAAATCCTTAACTAACTCCCTTGCAAAGATACATATTGATGGATCAATCAGTAGTCAAACTTATCCCAGCTTATCTATGATGAAATGGCCTCTTTCACATATGCAAGTTATGATGCAGATTGAAAATTTTGGAGCTATACTTCTGCTTTCTTCTTTATTTTTAACAATCAATTTGAATAACCATATCCTATAAATATATACTTTTACCTTTGAAGTTAATTTATTATTAACATGATAGAGATTTACACATTTACAAGAACCAGACTTGGAAAATCCTGGCCACTAAAAAGAAGAGTAGTTTGAGGTCTATGAAACATGATCACTTTATCTTAAACGTTGTGAAATGTATCACTCTTGATATTTCACTACATAACCAGACCATATAGCCCAAAATTACATCTAATGATCTAAGGGAAGATGGTTTTCTCCATTGGTGTCCTTTCTAATCTCTAAGCATTTCACTGCTTACTGGAAATTCCTTCTTACTTTGCAGCATTCCAGCTTGGAAGTTCCTAATGCCTCTCCAAGTTTAAGCCGTGGGATTTAACAGTGGCCTACAATCCACTTACAAGGGAAATCACTCTGGATAATGCTTGCACCATCTGTCTTATTGCAGTTTCTGGGATAAGGGGCATGGTGAGTTGATGCCATATTCATATGCCCAACAGTCTGTTCAGGATTCCAAACTTCATTATGGCAACTAAATGAAGGGTTGTGCTCGTTGGAGGTCTTAACCCAATACCTGATTGTGAGGAGCTGAAAGCCATGCACCACATTTTCAAAATTAGTCCTCTCTTTGAGAAGGATTCACAACTTGATAAGACTTAGCAAGGTTCATAGCTTAGTCACCGCATTTGTCCAATTTTTATGAAAAAATTAAATTCGTGGAACCTAAAGCATAGGCGAATTTCAAATTTGATGGAAATTTTAAGATCATGTTCCTTTATAACATTTACACAATATTTATTAAGATTCATTTCCTAGAAAATAAATGATGTTGTTATATATTTTCTGGATGGATGTTATAACAAAGTTTGCTTCACTATCTTTGTTTAATTTAATGACAAATTTTATCATATTTATTTCTAGTGGTGATTCTTTCAAATTTCCTTATCAAACACGAACACAAACTGGGTGATATAGGGTCTTAGTATTGCAACAAATTGAGTGGTTGAAGCACATGATCCGCTGCTTGTGTAGGTCCTAGAATTTATAATCATACTCCCATCACCACACCAAACCAAAATCTCTGGTCCAACCTAAATACACCCACCTGATTGTTATCACTTCCAGCAATACTGAGCATAAACTAACAACCAAAAATTAGCAATTACGGGTAACAGGTGGTCAGGTTAGTATGAAATTGTTAGGATCAGGCCTTATTTAGACATTTAGAAGCTCAACAATTTCATTATTTTTGGTAAATCTGAAAATTTGAAGTTTTTTTTAATGCACAAGTGACAAGTTAGGTTGATGCTTAAAGATAAATTTCACCAATGTGATAGTATTAAGCAGTTTAAATTATAGGTAACATGTGGTCAGGTTAGTTTGACAGAGTCAGGATCAGGGGTTATCTGAAAGTTTCAAGTTTTTTTTAATGCAGAAGTTGTGTTGATGCTTAAAGGTGACACCAATGTGATAGAGTATTAACCAGTTTATTAAGCTCCCATTCTCACTATTGTCTACACTACCCAAAGGGTTTGTCAAAAAATGATGAAGCAAAAAAAAAATTGTTTGTCAAAAAGGGATGAAGCAAAAAAGAAAGTCTCGAACAACCAAAGGGTTCGTAAAATAGCAAGTCTCAAACAAACTTGAGAGAATATATGCCCTTCAAATATGGCATTTAAGCCAAAAGAAATTCATGTTCTGCAGTGTAGCTTTCAACCTAGTGGAATATTACTCAATCCAGCTTAAACAAAATGAAACGAAAGACGAACTTGGCAAATAGATACCCCTGGAATATGACAAAAAGTTGAGGGAAGTCCATGTTTTTACCTTCGGGTATGTTTTCCAAAGCAACTTCAACTTCATAGATAAATGAACAAAAAAAGAAAAAGAGTATATTAATGGGTATGTTTCTCAAAGCAATTTTAGAAAGAAAACATAGAAATTTAAAGTTTGTTCAAATGAATAAAAAAGGAAAAAGGTATTAATTTGGAACTGAAAGTCAACATTATTGAATTTTCCTGTTTATTCCAGCTACTAAGATTTCTATTTTTCCTGTTTATTCCATCTACCAAGATATTTACACGGTATCTGGCAATGGAAGCTACTCGTATTACCTAATGAAATAAAGTCATAGAGAATTACATCTCCACAGGAACGTGAAACAACATATATGTTAGATGGAAATTCCTTGTTAAATCGACCTTCAAAATCTGTACACAGTATACATAGTGTTGTTTAGAAGATGCAGAACTCAAACTCAAATCTCTTACCTAACAGTTTGAATCCTGAACAAACTGGGGAGTGAAGAGCACCTTCAGAGAACTTATGACGATTTCATCCTGTCCAAACGAAGGCTTTGCTGCACAACAAATATGCACAAAACTGTAGTTTCGTCCAATTCAATCTATGAAACGTCTAGCTTTTCTCTTCATTCTGAAAGATCAAATGAAGTTAACTTCTACATAACTATATTCTGCTAGAAACGTTACAATTTATTTTAAATCCTAAACTTACCAGAAACTTGTGAATTTCCTATAGATGGGGAGGAAAATCTGACATGGATTTCTCAATATCATCATTCAGTTCTCCTAACAGCTCAATGAACTTCTCCCTTTCAGAAATCAATTCCAAACCTACCTGCTATACATAACTTTTTGGATCAATATACAGCACAGTAATATCTTTAACTTTGGTAAAATCTGGAAAAATAGAAAGAACATTGTAGTAAGCTCACATTGAAGGCTGCTGCAGAAATACAACCATGCCATCTCTTTAATGTGATATTATATGTGTGTTCAACAGCCTACCTCAAAATCCACTTTGGCTGCTCCAAAAGATCTCGAAGTAGTACAAAGGAAAAATTCATGGCCCTTTAAATCCCATTCAAATTCCCCAAATACAACAAGAATTCAAATCTTATAATCTTTCTGAATTTTCTTGAAACAAATATACATTAGAAAATACTGATCTTGCACCTTGTTAGCCACAGGATATATTTTGTGCAGCTCAATGGCTTCTTTGTCGTTCCTTCTGCAACTTCTTTGCGGACGATTTCATATAGAAAATTGTATTCAGGTTTACCAGACCTGCAAATATCTTCCAATATCTAAGAGAAAAATATTATTACTCTATTAAGCATTCAATCTACAGTAAACCAGAAGTCTGACTAGTTTTTTAAAGAGCAAAATCTGTAATGCACAATATCACTCAAAAGAGCTTATGGAACATAAAAAGAATAAATATTTGATCTATATGGATAAGCTATGTCTAGCTATACATATGTGGAAACATACCCAAGGACAAGTTATTATGTTACTGCAAAACAACAATGATGACATGAATAACAAAGCATACCTAATAAAAACAGATTACAGAAGATACATAAATATATATAGTATATATAAGACTCTACCATTAGATGTCACGGTCTCTGGTACACTCTGGAGGCATTGCAGGATACCTCCCTTTGTCAGCGCAGTAGTTGTAAATGGTGTACCTGTCACAAACCCCTTTTAGTTTTCTCCATTGCATTCCATCAAGGTCGTCGAAGGCTTTTTGATCCCACCATCGACGACCAAGAGTTGGACAGGCCGAGTTTGACATAGAGGCTTTGCACCCATCCACATGGAATCCCTTGTATGATGCAACGAAGGGTGCCTTGCTCCAATCTGTCTTTTCCAACCCACCCCTTGTAGCCCAGTCATTAGCATTCCACAGGCTTGAGTATATTTTCATTGGCTAGTTGAACGGATACCTCACTCCTAAGTCCCTGCTTTTCTTGAAAACTCTGATGGGGACATCGTCCACAAAGAATATAAAATCCAAATACAGTGTTAATTAAGAATGTAGATTAACTGGTACAAAATCTATATAATTCTTAAAACCCAATATTCAGTTCACTTACACAATCTGAGGCATATTCCAGAGCACAGCGTAGGAATGATAATTTGTTGTGGGGTCGAACAAGAGATATATACGATGCTCTCTATTCCCCTTTCCTCCACTAAAGACATTAGTTTGGAGAATATAAGGCTATCCAAACCTATTGCCTAAGAACTCAAATTCTATTTCATCATGCTCAGAGTTCTGGGAGGATAGCTGTTAAAACAAGCACAGTACACTACTATTAGGAAGATGGAAAAATGTAAATCAACAAGAGATTCTATGATTTCTTTGCAACCCAGAAGAATTTGAGGATGACATGCAACTAATGAAGACAACAAACAATTAACAAAGATATGAAACATAGACATATTTATTACATAAAAGGCAGTCACGGTGCCTACAGAGTCACCAGGAACCATCTTTATCTGCATACTGAAGTGCTCAAAAAAGTAGGTACCCTTGGATTGAAAGCCAGTGCCTGCCACAATGCCATGAAATATCCTTTAGAGGAATTTTGGGGTCTAAAATGGGCCTCCTAAGGAAAATAATAAAATAATATTGATTAATTTTGGAGGAAGAAAGAAAAAAACTACTTTTTGTGTTCGTATTTTCGACATATCTCCCTGTGTTTTTACTCAAATTTTGATCAAGAGAGCTCATTGGATGCGGAATTTGATTCCGCATCCAACTAGTACCCACACTGCATACTTTTGACGGACCTTGCTACCTCAAAAACAAGAAATACCTGAAAAAACA
Organism: Pseudotsuga menziesii; assembly: GCA_001517045.1. NCBI lineage: Eukaryota > Viridiplantae > Streptophyta > Pinopsida > Pinales > Pinaceae > Pseudotsuga > Pseudotsuga menziesii. Next base: position 145,070 of record LPNX011125261.1, on the reverse strand, counting down.
TGATGATGACATCATCATCATGTTTTTTCAGGTATTTCTTGTGTTTGGGGTAGCGAGGTCCGTCAAAAGTATGCAGTGTGGGTACTCGTTGGATGCGGAATGAAATTCCACATCCAACGAGCTCTCCCGATCGAAATTTGAGTAAAAACACAATGAGATATGTCGAAAATACGAATAAAAAAAGTAGTTTTTTTTAATGACAAATATGTCAATTCAACCATTATGGTTGACTTATTTTATTGAAATTCTATTGGTTCTTGAATTCCAACTCACAAAAACTTATTTTGGCACGTTTTCTTATAAGGCCCATTTTAGACCCCAAATTTCCTCTAATTAGTAAGTAAGCTTCATATTCAATGCACAAACGCCAACGAAATGCTGATGATCTTAGAGTCAGCTAAGAAAAGCTCATTGACAGAATATCTAGTAATGCAGCTACATTAATGATAACAGATTTAATGGTGAATTGATAAAAAAATGAAAGACCTCAGTAATACCTGTCCATTTGTCAAGAGAAAGATGAATCTCATTTCCACCATTGATGTAATTGATATGATCAGAAGCCCAGGTGGGAACATAGTTTTTTTGGAATGGCACATCCACAAGCTGAGGAGGTGAGGCATCCATTATAGCCGTTGTAGCTACAAAGAGCACTAGCAACTGTTTGGTGACCATCTTGATCTGCAATGCCCCAAAAAAATAGTGACCTCCTGCTATGGTATCTACATGTTTAAATTTAAATACCTAAGTACAATGATAAAGCTCTATAACATAGAACACAAACATTAAAGCTCTTTGATCTATGATAATATGAAAAAACTGATGGTCATAGTCAAGACATGAAAGTTGTACGTTGAAGTGTAACATAAGAACTTAGTTTCACACCCATTTCTACCATTGCTTATATCACATTGCCTGTCTGTGTGTATGCTGTTAATATAAGTAATTGATAAGGAGAGAAATTTGCTAATGACATAAATAGTATGTGATACCAAAAGAGATAGTAATGCATAGCCTATGACCTAAAAGTTTATTTTATAATGATCAGAACCTTGGAAATTAATTAATTAATGCTAAATGCTTTTCTATATAAAGATCATGTCCACCATCTATTTCTGAGATTGTCACTGTAACTAATTTATAGCAAACAAATCCCAATAGGACTATCCCAAAAGCAATTCATTGTCTAATAGAAAACCTTCATTAATGAAGCTTGAAAGAAAGCATAGTAAGTGAACTCAAAAACTTATACCTTTCAAGAAATCTCTGCAAGCAAATGGTATGGTGAAGCTTGAAGAATCAAGAGGGGATGGGAGTCATTTTATAATGTGAGCAGGCTGTTGGACTGTGTAGAATAACAACTGTGAGTCAACATGGGCACATGCATTAGCCTTTTTATTCCTACTCATAGACAACTACGTTCATATAGAAAATTATTATTGTTTCCCCTAGTGGCCATGACAATGCCAAGAAGTCATTTTATTTTAAGTTACCTCAAATCTCTGAGATTCAATTTTTCCTAGGTTTGAGTCTCATTAACTACCACAACTAATACCTAATTCCTATCTTCAGGAAAGTTCTATCCTTACTAAAAGTGACCAACACTGTTCCCACAACCAGTTGTTAAAGAAGGGAGATTATGGAAAAGTGGAAGAGTACAAGTACACCATGAAAACTGTATGAATGACTATTGCCATGAAAATTTACCAAAACTAACCTCAATTAGATTTTGACAGAGTAAAATTCTCAGTCAGTACCCCAATTAACCTAAAGTTGATTTTTGCTGGGTTTGATTCCCTACTCATTGAGTATAACTCTATATGAATATCCCTTCAAAAAATATTTAGGAATTGTGTTAAAAAATATGCACATATCAATTTCTTTAAAGTTTGAAACAAATACTTTCCATGTTACGGTTGCTTACCTGAATATTTCCCCCAATGTTTGATCTTATAACGGCCATGGGAGGTCCGAGTTTATCTGCAACACAGGTTTTTCTTTTATTTTGTAAAATCCCTAACAGGGGAAGTAATAAACTCATAAGCAATAAAACCAGCTGGGGATATTTGTTTTGTTTTGTAAAATCCCTATCCTGGGAAGTAATAAACATAAAACCAGGATCCCCTTACAGAGAATGAAAAAAGAAAAAGATAATGTAGATTTTGAAGAAGTATAAGCCACACATACCAAGGATGGGCAGTATTGTCCGACATGTTTCAATGAAACACTTGCTTAGAGTTTCTCCTTCCATTAACTTTATGATTGCAATTGCCTAGCTTGTTGCTTGAACTGCAAGGGCAAGCAGAGGCTGCCCCATCAGATTCATGTTCTTGTTGGCCACTCCAGAAATCGCCAGACAACTGCGATTCTGACTAGAGTCACCTCACGGCTCTCCAAAAATCGCCAGACTGTAGAAGAAAGAAAAACATGAAACCTATCTCACAAACCTAGATATGGAAACAACTGGACAGATGCATAAACCAGTGGACAATACAGAAAACCTATGAACAATGCATAGCCCAGGAGAAGACACACGTAAAAATACCACTGGCCAGAGGGACGACGACATCTGTACAGTGGTTTAGAACAAAACTTCAGAGAAAAACGCCTAACGACATAATTATAGCACTGCCTTTATATGTTAGTGACAAATTTCTATGCACAACATGAGTGTGCCACTATAAGCAAAAGGTTTGGGAATGAACTATAAACAAAAGAATACATTGAACAAAGCATCATTTCACTACAGTTACTTTTTGCATATTCTAGGCATATATTTCTTGAATAATCTAGTACTCACACATATTTCCAGTTATTTCAATTGGCAACTCTAAGAAAACTACCCTAACTAATTGTAATGCACCACCAATTCCACCTAGGATCTTGGCATGATTCTTGTTATTGTCATCATTCACATGAGTTCTGAATTGCATATAAAACATGATTCACACTTTGGCTTGGCTTAGTCACTCTTCTTGTCAACTAAAGAACTAGAAAACCAATTCAATAAAACTCAGGAACCATATAAGCATGAACCTTAATTCATCTATTGATTTTCAATGTTTATTTACATGAATTTGTTGTGCACTCTGTGTTAAGGGACATCTAAGAGCCTTTTAGATTTAGGGTAGTTGCATTAACTTCTCACAAACAATTTATGCACAAGTATCTTCCTATCAAGCTTAGACTATCATCATGATTCAAACCTATTAGACACGCCTAATGTTCAAGGAGTATAGTTGAAGAAAACTCTTAACATCATTGAAATCAAATGTATGCCAACCATTTCCAATTCTAGAAAAAATCCACTGGGTGTTCCCATGAATATGGTTAACACTTTTTGGAAAGCGAAGGGAGTGAGTATGGAAAAAACCGAGCTCAATCTAGCTTTTTTTAAGCCCTCGATCGATCTTTAGCTTTTAAAAGCTCAATCGAGGGCTCTATTAAGCACTTGATCAAGCTATTTAAAAAAGATTGATTGAGGGTTAATAAAACCCTCTATCATGCTTTTTAAATAGCTCAATCAAGATATTGTCATTATTAAAAAATGCATAATAGTCCATGGGAAGACTATAGAATATAAAAAGGAGCTCGATTGAGGGCTTGAAAAACATGCTTTTAGCCCTCTTTTCTACAAATTTAATTTTACCATTCTCTTTGGCAAGTCTAAACCATGTCTTGGGATGCACCTTAGGTGGCGAACATCATATTGATGGATTCACAATTAATCATCTATGTATTAGCATATAATTTACAACTGTCTAAGTTTATATGATATTTTTCTTTTATTTTCTTTTCAAACTTGCACTTACAAAACCATGTCCACAACTTCGAATCAGCGTAAAGAAAAATCATTAACATAAAAAGTACACAACCAAAAAATTTCAAAAAATATATATGCTCTAGATAGACCACGGGGTATTCACTTAGTTAAACTATCTCATAACATCTTCATTCATGGGATATTGAAGAATACCCCTAATTTCACTAGATATTGATAAATACACTACCAAAATCGTTTTGTTGACCCCCCCTCCCAATACATAGTTCCAATTAAAAAATCCCTATTTTAATAAGATATTCCTTATATTTTCTAGATACCCCTTTTTATACCCCAAATACCCATAAACCCTCAATACCTACAATATATTAACCTTCTTTTAAATAATTTAAAAACCTCCCTTTATGAATGAACGTGATAATATATTGGTTAAGAAGGTGAATCCCCTGTGAGATGAACATGTCCTCTTCAAAAGGGTATATTTGTTTTTCAGTTTTTCTAACCAGTAAAAAAAGTTTATGTGCAGGCACATGTGTACGAAATGCGATTAAAATATTTAATAGTCAATTTAAAAAATTAATTAATATATATATAATTTTTCATCATAAATTTAAAAAAATGTACGCCCTAGTGCATTTTCTGTAGATTATTTATATATATATATTAAAAGCTATTGTCCATGGGGCGTATTTCGGGTGGCTGGGAGATTTGGTTATTGCACTCCCCACCTGGGTTCGAATCACGTAGGGGACATTTTCTCCTTGGGATCCCTTGCATGTAATAAAATATTAGGCTGGTGAGTCGTTGATCGTGAACCCTCTCAGGGGTAGTTTCTCAAGTTCATGTATACTTTCCAAGAGAGTATACGAGATATTTTACAAGGTGTAAACAGGGCTTCCGTGGTGAACCACCAAGAATATATATATATACACACACACACACACACACACACACACACATACATATATTTGTGTGTGTATATATATATGTATGTGTATATGTATATATATGTGTCTATGTGTATATATATATGTATATACATAGATATATACATATACACATATACATGTGTGTGTGTATATATATATATATATATGCTACATACACACACACACACACACACACATATATATATATATATTAAAAGTTATGCATTTATCACTAAATTATTTTATGTGCACATAAGCCACTTGTTATCGTTTCCTGAAATTTATAAGGACAAAGCTATCATTAAGTGCACTTTTGGCATATTAAATAAAATATTATTTAAATATATATATGTGTGTGTGTGTGTGTGTGTGTGTGTGTGTGTGTGGGGAAAGATGTAATGTCCCCATTTTTAATAATTCCATAGCATGACAATTCCATCAATCCTACTAGTTCCCTAGGTTGGATGGATACATTTGGAATTTTAATAAGAGAGTTAATAAATGATGTTTAGACATTAGAATGAAATTAATATTTAATAATGGAGCTTATTAAATAAATACAAGAGAAAATTGAAGTGGGGATGGAGCATGGAGACACATGGAGATTATGGGGCCTACACAAGTTAGAAATTATGTGGCACATGGCATCCTCCTCTTGCAATTTTGAATCCATAGGAATCCTAATGTTCTGGGATGAGTTATAAGGCTAATACACGTGGCCATATGCCTCATAGTTCGAATTGGGAAGGAAATGTAACTTACATGGGAGATGAAGAGTCATTTTGGAGCTAGTGAGACACATGGACTAGATTCCCTAGCTCTATGACAACAATGATGAAGATGTTATGACACCTATGACACAAATCAGATCTGAAGGCTGACATATGACATATCTGACATGTCAGGTTGAAATAGAGCATCCAGGAGGCAGCTCATGTGAGTTGGGGAAGCTCAATGGGCTCCTACTCGAATTGGGAGAAGATGGAAGGCTAGGAAAGGGAGGACACATGGCAAATCATGATCTGCACACACCCTAATTCGAATTGGCTTGAGTATGTGGATGGATTGGTAACCTTAGAAGTATAAGGATGTTTATAAAATATAGGAATCGACCAAGAGAGGAGATTTTGATCATTTGATAAATTTTCATTTGTGAAAAGAGAGAGCTAGTGGATGACTAGTTTCTTGTCTTAACCAATTTCGAGGGTGAAAGATTCCCATCCAAGTTGGTTTTTGGAGAGGCCAATAGGGTATTTCATGCAGATTTAATGGAGTTTGTATTTTCAGGTGTAAGCTACATGGAAGCTAGTGTTTCCTTCTAGTGTAACACATTCTCTCAACCATTTCCAGTTTTTATTGCATATTCTTGCTCATGGAGGGATTGCGCTTTGGGTGAGATCAGTGTACTCTTTGGGAGAGATTCTCCTAATTAATTTCTGATTCTAATAATTTTAATATTCTCCATTATTCATTCTCAAAAATTATCAGATCTAAATATCAAAGGTTTGTATGTAAAAGTGACTATTAATGAACAAACAATGACCGTTTCCCCACTACATTGATGTATGCCATGGTAATGATGATTATTTCGAATAGAAGAATATCTATCTTATATATTTATGATGAATGGAATACCATTTATACTCTTTTATTCATTTTCAGAAAGTCTCAGGTCTAAATACCCCAAATATTTCATGTAAAAATGTTAAACAATGAAGAAACAATGCCATTTCCCCACTACCTTGTTGTCAACCAATGTAATGTTGATGGATTCGAAGGGATAAGTAGAATACTGATGGTTTATGGATGAATGGACTATTATTGATGTATTATATGAGTTTAATGTTTAGTACATAATAATTTGGATTCATTTTTTTGAGTTTCATAGCATTTGAAGAAGATTGCCTACCATTTCCCCCAAGGTTGAAACTAGTCTTTTTGCATCTGATTTAGGGAAGATATAACAGACATTAAAAGTTGAATGGTGATGCATATTAATTCATTTTTATGTCATTTATATTTACCCTACTTCCATTCATAAATTCAAGTTGTATTGAGTGCATTTGGAAAGTCATTTTCATCATCTACCCCTAGGGAATTGGAACCCCAATTTGCTAGTAAAGACTCCTACTTTGGCCAAAACATTAAACAAGTTTTCAGAAGTAACTAGGGGGGAATAAATCATCCCTGAACATCATATTCAAGGATTAATATCACTCATACAACTTTTTAGAATATTTGGGATCATTTGGGTCAATTTAGAGACCTAGACATCAAAACTAGTCAAAGGTCGAAATAGGAAAAAAGTGAAAAATTGGTCATTGAATAAAATTTCTTATAAAATGGACATTACAAGTGTTATTAGAGCATGGTATTGGAACCTATTTATTAATACCATACATTGAATAAAAATTTGCATACATGTCTTGGCTTCACAATAGAACCAAAATTCCCACTTTCCTTTCTCCCCGACCAACAATTACAGAAATTACAACCATAGATATTGGAGCATGTCTCCAGGAGTATCGATATTTGAGAGGGGATATTCATGAGTGGTATTATTTCCCAGAATATATTTTTGATCATGTATTTAGGCACAAGAAGGAAAATGTGAATTCATTAAGGGACAATCAACAATCCACAAGTTTGGAGGAGCATGAAATGAGAAAAAATCATCCTATTTTGAAAAGAGCCTAGATACACCATTAAAGGAAGAAAAACAGAACCTTGAAGTGGAGCATCAATTACCTCAAGGTGATTGTAGAGAAGAACATAAATAGGAAGGTGAAGACAATAACACAATCCTTACTAATGGGGGTTGTTCCAATCAAAGAGAATCTATTGATGGATCCTTGAACTATGAAGGAGAACCTATTGATGGGTGCTCACAACTCTATGTTGGTGACATAAATATAAGATTTGAAAATGTTACTGCAAGAATAATTTATCATAAGCATGAGGGTGAATACCTTGTGATAGATAATGAAGAAAAAAGATCAACTTCCACATCACCACTTGAGCTTCAAGAAGTTGATCAAATCAAGAAGAAAGAAGTAGAGGAGGTTCACTCCCATGAGCCATCCTTCATTGAAGGGTCTTTGAAGATGAGTGAAATGGATATCCATGACGCCATTAGCATACTCCATGACACTAAAGCATTGGTGTCAAATTCTCGTTGAAAAATTTCTTCATTGGAGGATCCATCCTTCCTTGAAGACATGGAGAAGATTCAAAGAGCAATGTGCAACATTGAAGGTAATTTCATGTCTTTTATTTTTGATAGAAATAATTTGGTTGAGCTTAATGAATGTTCACATGAAGAATACTTTAATAATAATGAGGATATTCATAAGCTCAAAATTCAAAATGAGCAACTTCTTGAGAGGTTGAAAGATGTTCTTCCTCCTATGTTTCAGATTATCATACGGTAGATTTCTTGGAGGATTATCATGACATGAGGGATCATGAGAAACATGGAAAATTGTAGGTTCTTGATTTGTTTGAATATGAGCTTGATGAGAGCCAATCACTAGTTATGGTGGAAGAGGAGCTTGAGTTACCTATTGAAGATGGGTGCACACTTTTTGAAGAAGTGCAAAATTCCACTACCTTGGAACCAAACCATGAGGAATTTTTTGCATTTTTAAGGGAGGTGCATACTCCTATCCCTATGGATCCTTCACATGATGATGGAATTTCTAATCATTTGGGTGAGTTGGTTCTTTATCCTACATCCCACACTTCCAAATTTTGCAGCATTCATCCTAATGAAGTATGGGTGAAAGGTTTCTTTTTTATGGTGCCACATGAAGAGTTTGGACTTTCTATCTCTCATTCTGATGATGACATGATTAGAGAACCATATTATTTACATTTGTAGTAGCATCCCTTATTACATTATTATGATACACATCTACATGGATGCACCTATGGTATTCACTTGATTCACTTGGAGACTCATGATTTTCCTTGCTCCTTGACTAGTCCATTTGATGTTGGAGGAACTTCATCCCACACTTAGGTGAAGATATATATTATTGAAGGAAACTATTTTTGGAAGCAACATGCTCTGTTATTTCATGATCACATACATGTTGATGAGTGTATTGATGAGACTTATTTGAGCCACTTGAAGTCTTCATATTTTATTTTCTCCTTATTTGGTTCAGAATTTGGTGGAGGTTCTTCATTCACTTCTTGGATGAAAGAACACATGGCTGATTATATTGATGCACATAATATATTTTTGGAGAAGCATTATGGGACATGGGATACTCACCTATGTCATTGGGGCTGATTTGATATAACACTTTATGCTTGTGTGTATGAGCCACATGGTGATCTACTTACTTGGATGTACAATAACTTTCATGATTCTTTGATGAGGTACCCTCTTGATGTACATTTGTATGATGTTGTTATGTACTTTCATGATATATATTTTGTACTCATGATGTTTGGAAGTGTGCAATACCAAGAATGGGATCCTAGAATTGTGTTTTTCCATCTAACTTGGAGTAGCAGTTCGATTGTTGGTTTGAGAAAGCAAACCAACCTTCAGTTGTGTGAGTTCATCTTTGCAAAGCCATGTTCATGTTTCCTATGTGGAGTACCTTTTTAGAGATGGGTTCAATTTTCACATTCTTGGTGTTCATGGAATCTCATCCTAGACATTTCACACCATCTATGTATCAGGATCATATGGGACCCTGGTATCATTTTTGGTCTCATTGGTTTCAATTTTGGGGGCAACAAGCAGCATTGGTGATTTATTCACCACTTGAGAAGATGAAGGCTAGTCTTCAAAAAATTCAAATCACATGTGATGGTCTATAAATGGTTTCCTTGGGCAGTTATGGAGATGCACCAATCTCTATTGAAGAATAACATATCTAGATATGGATTTCTTCTATATTCTATGCATCTCCGTGTTTCTAAATTGATCTCTCTTCCTTTTCTCTTAACATGTTTAAGCATATTGATCCTTATTTTATTCTTTCTATTATGAAGTTGAATACGAAGCTATCTACAATTGTCATGGCTATTATAATAGACATTGTGTATACCTACACATCTTTAACTAGAATGGAAATCATGGATTTGGAAGACATCTCTACGTTAACTATAATATGATTATTTTCTTTTCGTTTCTCATTTGTAATTATTTAACAATTTTGGAAGGATCATATCCAAATGGATTTGTCCTATTTTAGATTTGGTGGATTCAATCCCGGGCTTTGTAACTCTTTGGTAATTATAATATAATTCCCAACTTTGATTTGCCAAAAAAATGAAACATATCCCATAAATATTGCAAAAATCAATGTGGGAAAATAATGGTGACCATCGCAGTGCATTTCCACCTCCTAGGTATGAGGTTGAACTTCAACCAAGGTTAGTATCTGGTCTCATGTTTGTGACTAAGGTTATATGTTACTTATAAGAACATACTCCAAGACAACATATCTAACGATGATCTACAAGGGATATTAAGTTACTTACACATACCATCTAGGTTGAAATTACTTTTTTTTTGTTTTGGAGTATGAGTTAAAGCTATTTTCAATTGGCTAAGACCATGTTTTCATGTGGAATAAGTGAATGGGTTAACAACCCAAAACCTAGAGGCATATGGGAAGAGTAGAACTTTTCCCCCTTACGGACCACCGACAAATTATTTTAGGTGGCCATATATATTATCTACACATAATAATGTTGTTTCATGTTAGGATTTTGAGATTGTATCAATATAAGCTAAATTGATAGCCATCCATATTTTAAGGTTTTTCTTACTTTTGAAGATTTTTTGCATGCTTAAACCAATCCCAATGAAAAAAAACAACAATTATTAAAAAAAAAAATCCAAATCAACATGCTTGCAACTTTTATTCAAAACATTTGTACTACCTTTTTCAATATTGCAATTAGTAAGAAAACGCCACCACAGGAAGAATATTCAAGATTGATGTTCCATAATATGATGGAGAAAATGGAGTGTTAACTATGTGATTTTTCCCAACAATTAAAACACATGCTTTCCCTTTTATTTAAAACTTTAACAATTCCTCATCAAGAGAAGAAAACAACTTATTCATATCCCAAGCATTGAAAGATAGAGAAGTATGAAAACAACCTTCAACTTCACAATGTAGCAATTATTTAATGACTTAAATGAACTTTTAGCAACTCTTACATAGTTCAATTTTTCTTTAACAAATTATACCATTCAAGCTTGAAGTGTCTTCCTCCTCTTCTTCCATTAGGCTTTAGGGAGCTCATGGCATCAACATCATTATGATGTCAACGATAAAAAAAAATACAAGCAAAAGAAAGCCCATATACAGAAAATATCACTTTAATAGAAAGCAAAATTGAAAATGGAAACTAAAACCCCTTTTATAATATACCAAAAAAATGTACAATAAATATCATAAGGAACCTAAATCCATCATCCTCAAGTAGACCTACACTGCCATAACTTTGGGAAATAATATCTTAAAACTACTTTAAAAAAGAACTAATCGGTACTCCAGAAAAACAAATCTTGATCGAGCCCATATTTGCTCAGTGGATACAATCTGCTCATGGTAAGACCTTATATGGTTTCGATGTACTCCTATCTTCAACAAGTAGTCCCGGTGGATCAGTAATACCGGGAGTAGGTCTTTTCGATGTTATGCAAATAATAGTACCAGATGTACATACAGTATGCATGGGGGTCGCTGCTTCAATGGGATCTTTCAGTGTGGAACTATTAGCATATTTGTTTTACTCATGAGTGATTATTATTTTCAACGATATATGCCTTCTTGAAATCACTATGAACTACACTTTTAACAAGGTAGCTTATAGGCCTATTCAAGTTTCTCCAATATTTTTTTCTACATAAGTAGGTTTCTATATAATTGTTAATAACAAATTAAACAACTTCATTAATAAGTAACATCTTATAAAAAAAATACTTAAAACATTTAACTCGCTCATCGAAGAGGCTGCTATACAAGATGCTAAGAAATATTAGCATTTCGACAGCCGCTTGGCTACCATCATGGGTATTTACGAGTCTATCTCTATCTTTGATAGATAGATTGTCTTCGCAGAACACCCATGACATCCTATTTTATTGAGAGCACTATTGAGATCAAACAAAGGTACCCCATCTACCCCACTTTGTTCAAAATGTTATTTAAGTCGGTAACTTAATTATCAACAAAAACTTCATATGATTCACCTGCATCAACATTAATAAAAACATTTACATTTTCTAATCCATCATTACTCAAGTAATCATTTTCTAATATTTAATTTCTACTTAACCAACCATTCTACTTGAGACATAGAGTCATTACTTACTTCAGACACCTCTCATGTTCATTCCGGTTCACGTCTCTAACTATTTTTTGGTCACATTGTGTGGTGTGAATCTTGCAACTTGAATGATTCGCATAAGTAAACGTCATATGCATTGATATTGTTTAAAACAAAGCACTGATTTCACCTTATATTTAGAAATGAATACATATTCCAAGTTTAAATGATGTTTTCCTTTTTTTGTTTCTTTGGTGGAAAATGATTTGATTTTAAAATTGTAATCATTTGTATTTTATTTTTATTAAACAATTTTAAAATTTGTATTTTATTTTTTCGTTAAAGTGATGCGTTAAAATCGTTGTATCGTCTCTCTTTATCGTGAGATTTTAAATTTGGTTTATTATTTTGTTGAAACTACAACTTGACCATTTATCTCTGCAATAGTCGCCCACGTGACAAAGGTGGACCCTATTTCAAGACCAATGGCTCATTCGAAGTATTTCCTTCCAGCAGTGGCAAACTCTAGCTCACAGAAGCTCTGCAAATTCGCGTGATTGTTGTACATGGAGTGGCCTAGTTGAAAAAATGTTGTTGCTCAAAATGTTCTTACAACTTTATTGATGTTTGCCATGCTGTGATTTGGTTACAGTTTTTCAAGATTGTTTTTGAAAAAATCAATTTTGAGAGACTGTAAGCCAAATTACAACATCTCCCACACATCATTCACCTTGTATACCATTTGAACAATGATATCTTTCCCACACTGCCCATTCTGTATACACTAATTAAGCAAACTTGTAAAGCTTCAGTGAGCAAAGAAGTATTATCTACAGATTTAAAATTAATGGAGCTAGAAAGAGGAACCCTTGCCAGTGACGTAGGGTGCAGCCATGTTCATGTTCGAGATTATTTGGGCGCTATTAGGAGCCATCTCCAGTCATTTATACCATAGCATAAAGGCTTGAGTCGATATCCAAGATATTTAAATCCATTATCAATATGGACCATTTTGAAGGGAAGAATCCCTAAAATACTCCTATAGATATCCTCCTCAATATCATTATAAAGGAAGGATGACTTTTCGAGGCTTATATTCATACCAGAAGCTAAGCAAAAGAGATCCAGGCAGTCCTTATACACAACCCATTCATCCTAGGTACATAAGCCAAACAATACCACAACACCCACAAAACGTTGACGAGTTAGAGCCAGGGAACTGGAGAAGTTAACCCCTTTTATAGTGCCTCTGCATTTTGAATCCTTAATGAGTAAGCTGATCCCTTCTATAACCAAATGAAGAGCAAGGGAGATAAAGGGAAACCCTGACAAATGCCCCTTGAATCCTCGAAAAATACCGAGGGAGATCCATTAACGAGAACCGAGAAATTTGGAGAAACAATACAACCCATGATCCAATTTACCCCATCCATAGGAATGCCAATTTGTAACAGAACAAGTCTCATAAAAGTCCAATTCACCCTATCGAAGGCTTTGACAAGGTCCAATTTCAGAACTAAAGCTTTCATTTTTATTTTATTTTTTGGAATGCAAGACTTCCTAATTAGTCCCCACAGGTTCCAGTATTTGTCTGTTCTTCAAGAAGCCATATTGATCCGTCGAAATAGCCCTGTCCAAAATGGGCTTGAGACGGTTCACTATGATTTTAGATATAAGCTTATAAACAAGATTGCATAACGAAATGGGATGAAAATCGACAAAGGTATGAGGCTTTTCACATTTGGGAATAAGGGTCAGAAAATTAGAGTTGAGAGAGATATAAACCCTCCCTTCTAACCTTAGTTGTTCCACCACCTTCAACAGATCACCACCCGCCAGCTTGAAAAACCTGAGAAACAATTCTTCAGGCCAGCCATCTTTTATAAGAGTATTTATTATTGAAGTCGCTACCTAATAGATAAGAGGACTCTTTATTTAAAGAGTTAGTTATTTGTTTTGTATAAATGAGTTGATTTGAAGTGGGATAAGAGGATTTTATCTAAAGAGTTAATTATTTGTCTTTGTATAAAAGAGTGGTTTTATTTGAGATGTGGTTCTTAAGCTATTAATGGAAAGATTTGAAAAGGGCCTAATTTATAGGATTTTGAAGTTTCTTATGATACAAACATAGTTATTAAATTAGTTTCTTATTATAAATTTAAGTAGGGGCTCTATGACAAATATGAAGAGTCAATATTTTTTCTTAATATAAAATAGTTGTTGTTTATTTATATTTACTTGAATTCTAAGTAGATGAGGTATTACATGTGTATTTTATGCTAAGTATATGATGTTATTTCCTAATATAAGATGCACAGGTGAAAATTGTAAAATTTTAGAGCTTTAATATTGTTCTATAATTTCTATTGTATCATTTTAATAATTATCGTTGTTTATATAGATCTATAAATTCATTCATTCATAACTATTGATTCCATATATGTTTCGACATCCATGCTTAATTGTCCTTCAATTTTTTGGGTTTATGCATCCATATATACCTTTAAATCTCTTGAACTTTTGTTCCTAGAATGTTTTGTTGATGTTAAGAATCAAACTTGTGATGATCAACAATGAAAATGAACCATGATATCTATAGAAAATGAGTGCCACAACTTAGGCTATCATAGTATCCTTGGAGTTTCATTAGCCATGCCCACCTCCACTAATATGTCTCATCAAGATGAGTATTCGATATAAACCCATAAGAGTATTTCTCTATTGTTTTTTTAGCATTATCAAACCAAGTAATAGAGTAATATTATTTCCTTGGTGTTTGTTCCCTTTTTCGCCATTATAGCTTATAGCTTATAGCATCATCATCATCATATCTTATAGCCTCTAACCCCTTTCCCTTATAACCTATAGCCTCTTTAACCCATATATTAACTAAGTCATATGTGCTCATATGTTGTACTAGGCACATTTTTAGAAGAAAACCTAGGTTTTATTTTAGGAGATAATCTAGGAGAAGAACAATGCACTACTCAGGGAGAAAAACTAGATGCTAAAGTGGGTGCTATTGTAGAATTAAAAATGGGTTCTAAACCTATCGTTAAATAGGGAGATAAACTAGGTACAAAACCTGGAGCTAATCCCGGTTCCCAAAAGGGAGTGAAACTAGGTGCTATACTTTGCCCTAAACTTGGTGCTAATCCTAGCATTAAGCAGGGAGATAAACTAGGAACTATTCTTTGTGCTAAAGAGGGATATAAACTAGGTGCTACTCTTGGCATTAAAATTGGTGCTAGACAAGGAGCTAAACTAGGTGCTAAAGCCATTGATAATTAGTGTCAAATTTAGTGCCAATTTTGATACAAGGTGCTCAAAAAGCCAAGAAAAGCATCAACCCATGAAATAGCATAACAGTTTCCTAGAGAATAAAGAAAATTACACTAAAAACATGAGTAGATGCAAAAAAATGGAGATAAAAAGGGAGCTAGTCATAAGGTTTTGTTTTAGTGATATTATGGGTTCATGCTAGTTGATTGCTAGGATTCAACGTTTCTCAATAAGGGATCACTATTGATCCTTTTGAAGTTTCAAGCCATTCTTGAACTCCCACCTCCTAATACTTTGCACCAACTGAAATTACTTCAAGGCAAGGTGAACTTCTTATGCTGCTTCATTCCAAATTATGCCATGATTGTTCATGGATTCTTTCATTTGTTTCATTCCAACACCCCTTTTGTATGGGGAGAGCAAGATTGAGCATCTTTTGATGCCCTTAAGTGAACTTTGACTTCAACGCCCTTGATTACCCCCCCCCCCCCCAAACATTGCAAAGGAACTCATCCTTTACATTTCAACATCCTCATGTTGTAGCTAGAGTTCTTGTTCAAAAACATGTCAATTGCAAGGAACACATCATCTACTATGTTAGTAAGAACATGTCTATACCTTCTTTATCTTATAACCATGAGGAGAAGTGTTAGAGCATTATACCACCTTAGTACCATGGTCATACACGTAGGACGCATTTTCATTTGTTTTATACTTATGCTATATGGTCCAAAACTAGGTTGTGTTGGTCAAGCAAGGCCCTTTTGGTGTTTTCAACTCATTAATGCACCCATGCACCCACATTTGATCATTCTGGTTACACATGCACCCCCATTTATGACTATTTCGTCCTTGATGCACTCCCACTCCATAAAATAGGGAAACTGGTTGACCAGAAGTGCCCATGCATAGTGTTTGGGTGTTTTTGGCTCTTTTGAACCATTTATTGCTTCCTAGATCCACTTTCACTCATCCATGCACTCCACCATGCCTACCCCACCTTCATTTATGTCCTAGCATGCTCCAGTCACATTCCCATAGGAATTCATGATTGTTTGAGGTGGTTAGGGAGCTCATTGGTCCACCTAGGGGGGCTTTGAGGTCCAATCTAAGCCTGCCACATGTATGCATCCAATTTGCCTCTAAAGGATAATGATTTTCTCCTATTGTATAATAATGATGTTCTAGGCATGCTAGGATTTTCTCCTATTTTCTCCTATTGTATAATAATAATAATGATTTTCTCCTAACTTTGTGGTTTTCTTTTTTCTAACACACATGCACACAATCCATCTTCTAGAAAGGATTTATAGTGTAATCAATTTTCAGTTATATTTTTTGATTTCATCTTAGCATAAAATCATAATTTCAAACCCGACTCATTGCCATGAACTATGCTATCACCACTAAGCAAAGGGCTTGCCAATTATTGGTGGATGATTAGAAAGGGACACATATTTTGTGGTTCCGTTTTGTCAATATTTTATTTGCATTTACAACATTTTTGCTTTCTTTAATTGGAACATACACTTCATCGCAAACTTCGTGTATTATCTTCCCTCTGCAGGTTTTTCCTGGTCGTTTTTTCAATTTCCACACATTAAATTAGCAATACATTAATAAAATTAACTCCCCAAAACATTACGAAAATACGGCATAGTGATATTTGAAATCATGGGAAAATTCTTCAAAATAAGCAGGAACCACTGGACAGTGACCTCGAGATATCGTCAGGCTACACCCTTGTTGCTGTAGTGTTAGACATTTCTCAGAGACTCTGATCCAACCCACATTTATGAGTGAAGAACCACCTTCATCATATTTTGAACATATTCTCAGTACTTTAATATAGTATATCGAGAATCCCCTTCCCATAACTCAATTCATCTATAATAATTAAAACTTACCAAGAATACATTGCAAAACATTTAATCTTTCAACAACATTATTTCTTTTACTCTGACATCATTGGCACTGATCTAAAGTTGTAACATTCTACTTTTGCTTATTAATGGTTTTTAATTATTGCTAAATCATTATGTGTTGATGTTATTATATATATATGCTGGTGAAATATTTATTATTTTTGCAAAAATATTCTCTCGGTATTTTACTTCGAGAAATTCCTATAAAAATTACTTCCATCATTAAGGACTTAAACACAAGAGCCTTATTTAACTCTTTCTTAGGGACCACGCCCTTTGCTTCATTAGGAGTTTTTCCTAAATGGAGGAGTCAAGATCAAGTGACACTACTTGACTTGAGACTTTCCCCCAAGGACACACCTAGCAGCTTGAATATTTATACTGTGCTTAACCCCTAGGTGCATGAAAGGCGACAAAAAGATCGATAAGAGAGAACACACAACAATAGAGAAGAGAGATCCACTTTATCATTTTTCATGTACTTGGCATGTGGCTGACACTTTAATAACAAGTCAAAACTCATGCCATGCAAACCCTAGAAATTAGGTTCATAAAAGAATGCTCCAAGAGCATCAAAACTATGAATTTACTAAAGGAGCATTAAAATTGGTGCATAAGATTCTCTCCATGCAAACATTAGTTCCTTACCTACACTAGTTCCAAGTGAGAGCATAAGAGTCTTCTCCATGCACAAGACATGCGCCATACCTTTCAAAAATAGATTTAACTTGATAGTTAATTGATATGGAAGTGAACTAAATCTCTATCTGATTGCATGATCACTTAGTTAGTAAGATAACCAAGAGTCATAGTGATTTAACTCTAGTGCCATCCATGCAAAGCACCTTATTTTTTATTTTTAAATTTGCATGGATCACATAGAGATTCTATGTTTAACTAAAACATATAAGCTTTAACTGAGGCACTGATTGAGGAAATATTATTTAACAAAATCTTTTATAAATGTAGCTTTAATTATCTATCTTTAGGCAATTCGAATTCTCTCTCTCATTTTGCTTTCCTCTTTATCTTACTGCATGGTCAATATGTGTTAACTTAATCATCTATCATATCATATTATACTCAGAAGAATTGTCACATGCTATGATCATATTAGATTACCCCTGAACATATAGTCAAATGATAAAGTAATTCACTCTCTAGAGGGGACTTAATAGATTTATCTATCTCGAATGACCATGGTTATTAATATATCACATATAATTTACCTCTATGACTAGAGGTCCACCTCGATGGGCATCCATTCTCTGGATGACCACACGAGGATCATAACTTGAGATTACTCACAAGTTCATTTCGATAATTGGAGATCCATCTCATAGGGTACCGTCTATGAGAATCAAAATGACTTGATACAACACAAGTCTACAATCTTGACACAACAAAAGACTTTACAATATGAGCATCTCCACCTCAATCATGAGGATATAGATAGGAATGATACAACACAAGTCCAGAGAATGATTCATGATGTTGTACATTCAACACTCCCTCTCAATGGGATAAGCATTCTCTACTATACTAGTCATTTTCTTCCATACCAAGCTTATCTTGGAAGTACTTGAACTTCATCCCTGACAACATATTTTTCAACGCATTTGCAATCTTCTCATCAATATTTATGTACTGAAATTTTACCTTACATGACCACTACTCTCATGAAGTACAATGTTTTTTTATCATAACACATAGGGTTTTTAAAAAATCTCTAGACTCAAGTTTTTATCAAACAACTCCGCAAGTAGCTTTCTCAGCTACTATGTTTCTCATTTGGTAGTACTATTCGCAAAAACACTTGCCTTTGTAGTACTGACCATAACATACATAGCTTATCTCAAGCTTAAACAATAATTGGATTACACAATAGGTATACCATGTATCAAATATAATAAAGAAGCTATTCTAATTTACCTCAAAGGTACACAAACATATGCTTAGTAGTAAGCATAAAATACAACAAGTCTACTAAGTACTTTAAGTTACCAACTGACTACTTATTAATGGTAGCATCATCTAGATTCGATCTAGAATGCAATTTCTATAAACTAGAAACCATGGATTTCCAATCCATCATATACAATAACACACATTAAATGTGTAATATCATGCATAAATAAAATCTCATTTTTTCTTTCAATCTTCAACATTTGTTGACTTCTTAGAATATTTTTCTATTTGGAGAAGTTTTGTAAGATCTTTCCATTCTATGAGATGTTCTTCAAGGCCTGCTCAACTTCACAGTGATTTAAATATTCATATCTTTATGCCACAATACCCCAATTACCTATCTAGCATTCTTGACTATAACTCTTCTTGAATATATGATAGTCTTCGAAACTTTGACCATGCATCTGGTCATGTGGATTATCTCCACAAGATATACCACAACCCCTGGTTTCTTGAATCATGTACCATGACTAACTAGTGGGGATTTTACTTGTTGTTTCCTATGAAGACATATCAATACTCTCTATTTAATGAGAGGAGTCTTTCTATTCCACAACTAATCTTGTCCCTGAAGTACTCAAATTACTCTTGCAATAATGTTGGCAATGCTACTCATCTATGGATATGCACCATGTCTCGGATATCACTGGCTAGAAACCACTTAAAGTTTTATTGGTTTATAATATGCTCTATCTAGAGAAACATCTATGGTGTGATCTTACTTGATCATTGCACTAGTTAGAACCCATATATCCTTGAAGCTTTATTTCATTCTTCGAGACATATCTTTGTCCACATTTACTCGTACCATGTAGGTACCTCATCACATGCTTTGTTGTACATGTCTATGTATTGATTATAAAGTATATAAATTATCCTAGTGCTAATCAGGTACATCTCAATTGAATTTGATATATTTCAAATATTAATTAACTTCATATTTATATTCATATCGTTGGCCATGGACTTATAGTCCATCATCCTATAACTCTTCAGGCTCTTCTACCGCATATTTTCCTTCTCTAAGGAAAATCTCATTTGTTGACTGCCACACCTCTAATCCCAAGAATCATAAGAAGATTCTTGAATAATGTTCTCAACTTCCTTCTAAATATGAGCACCATATATGTCTCCTCTTTAATAGAATATACATCAACTAGCTTCATTGGTTCTTCAAGATCGATCAAATCTAGCTTATGCTTCTCACCATTAGAATGTGAGAATCATAATCTCGATCCTCCATCACGAAGTCTCATGTTCATCTATGTCTAAAACATACTGAAACTATTTTAACACATGAAAATATCTTCATAAGTATTCTCATATTCAAGAATAGTATTAGGGTTTATATTCTGTATCCTTCCCATTGAACACATGGACCTCCCAATATGCTCCTAGAAGCTTCCTGCTTCAAAGCATCTTGCTATTTTTCAGGAATATCCATCGGAATGACTCAACATTCAATGCATGTCATACTCTACTTGTATATCAAGGAACATGGTATTTCCCTACAAGCCAAATCTAGTCAAGTTAATAACAACCTTACATAATCCAATCATATCAATACAGTGACAAATAATTCACAAAGACATGCAAACATCTAACCAATGTTTCAATATAACCAATCCTCATGAAATTTATTTACATACATACCTCAATGTAATTTCAAAGGTTCACATGGTTATGTATACATATTTTAATTGATGTCTCAGCATAAAAACCATTCATATCTCATTAACAAATTATGCAACACTATGTTCATATCTCATGAACAATTATGCATACCTATGTTCATATCTCATGAAACAATTATGAATCGCTATGTTCATATCTCATGAAACAATTATGCAATTATGCAACCCTAAGTTCATATGTAATGAAACAATTATGTATCCCTGTATTCTTAATAATTTAAACATAACATCTACTTCATGAGTTTTACTATTTTCCAATAAAAGGAAGACAATCAATAATATATTCTCAACATGTTATATCATAACATAATTCCTAACCCAGGGAATACAGATATCTAAACAACTGTAATGAAACACATTCAAAACCCTTCAAAACTGATTTATAAAAGCATATAACAATCAAAATACAAAAAGTAATATTTTACTATTTTGTGCAGGCTCCCTCTTGATCTTTGCATCCTTGCGGAGATTACTGGATTCCTTCTTTATTCACTACAACTTTTACTCTGCAAATTTGATTTCATGAGATAGGTAACTAATCTATGCATGGGGAATAAGGATCCCATGCACACTAGAGCGAAACATCTCTTGTACTAAAGGAAATACTCCTTTTTATCATCATTTTCCTTGTATGATTTCTTCTCAAAAAGTTCATCCTCTTCTACTGCGGTAGATGCATGAAACCTTTCTTCATTCTTCTTCCTTGCATGACACTCTCTTGATTAATGGACCTTATTTTGACAATAGTATCACTGATCCTTTGATTTGTCAAAATATTTATTGAATTCCTTCTTCTTTGAATGAAAGAAATTCTTTGGAGTGAAGGGTTTCCTCCCTTTCTTCATTATTTTCATGAGGGAAAGATTATCCTCCTTGGTGCACACAGATTTACTTTGGATTTGACCCTCCTCTTGGAGACAGTCATGCCATAACCTATCGAAGCTGGGTTTCTCTTCTCTAACATTTACCACAACCAATAATGTCTCCCATGCGGATGGGAGACCATCAATGGCAGTTTGAAGAAGGCCATCTTCATCCATCACTACACCGATGCTAGAAATATGATCTTTCACTTATGAAATAATGGTGAATAATGATGCAACAATTTCATTCATCTCCATCTTTAGGTTCTGCATCTTGTTCTTCAAATACCTCTTTAGGTTAGGACCTTCTTCTCATACAGGTTCGTAAGTGTATCAAAACACTCCTTTGCAGTCTTCAACGAAGTGACAACAGACATGAGATTGTCCTTGATCGAATCATAGATGATCCTCTTGGTTTTTTCTTGATTCTCCTTGAAGTTGACTCACCCTACATTGGTGGTAGGATCCTCTACCACAGTAGATACAAAGGTATCCAAATCATGCTCCTCAAGAATGTTCAATATTCTTTCCTTCCATGTGTTGAAGTTGGAAGTACCTTCAAGGAAGTCTTCTGGTCGAATGGACATCGATGTCATGGCTCTTCAACTTTCTCAAATCGTTAAGATCTATGTAGGATTTAGTTTTCTACACAAAACTAAGCTCCTTCATGCCCTTTGCTTTGATACCATGTTAATGTTTTGAGAAAAATTGAAGATCTTTGAACTTTAAAACTTTTATCGATGAAGTACTGAACACATGAATCACTAAATCATCAAACACACAAATCATGCATCCACATGAAACAAGATGTACCATTGGGGAAATCCTCAAAATAGAGGGGATGAAAAACCCCAACAATTCTTCAGAGTATAATAGATAGATTGTAGAGAATGACTTTTACAACATAAGAATATTGCTCGATAAGAGAGAGAAGAGAGAAATAGAGAAGAAAGATCCACTGTATCAATTGGCATGTACTTTCCAAGTGCCCGACACTTTAATAACAATTCAAAACTCATGCCATGCAAACCCTAGCAAATAGGTTCATTAAAGAATGCTCCATGATCATCAAAACTACAAATTGACTAGTCTAAGGAGCATCAAAATTGGTGCATTAGATTCTCTCCATGCAAACATTAGCGCATTTTATGCACTAGTGCCAACTTAGTGCCTAGGATTCTTCTCCATGCACAAGACATGTGCCATACCTTCCAAGAATAGCTTTGAATTGATAGTTAACTTATATGGAAGTGAACTCAATCTCTAGCTGAATGCATGATCACTTAGTTAGGAGGCTAACTAAGAATCACATTTCTTTAACTCTAGTGTTTTCCATGCAAAACACCTTATTTGGTATTTTTAACTCTGCATGGATCACAGAGAGATTCTTTATTTAACTGAAAGTTATAAACTTTAATTGAGGCACTAATTGAGGCAATCTTATTTAACTAAATCTTCTATAACTACAACTTTACGTAGCTATATTTAGGCCAGCAATGACGAGAAAACCACTGTACGTGCCTGTAATACGTCTTCCTGCACATCGATCTTCTCTTTTCTCCTAAGCGTATTGATAAAGAAATGTATATTGAATCTTTGATTGTTTTCTTAACTGTTTATGTGGATAAACTCATGCATTTGTGCACTGAAAATATTTTGATGCAGTTGTGCACTGAAATGATTTGAGGATTAGCAGCACTATTAATGCTTAAAATTTCTGGTTTTTTAAGCTCGGATCATGAGCATTCTCAATAGTATCTTTTATGATTTTTTTAGCATGTGTAGTGTTAATTTGTAGATACGAATGAAAAGTCAAAGTTATTGGTGTTAAAATAGTAAATTAATTGATTGTTTTAAAACAATTCTTAAGTTTACGAGGCAATTTAAAGGAAATAAGGTTTTATAAATTTATTGAAAAAAAATAATCTTATTATACAAAAGAAGCGGTTACCTCCTAGGTCTTGTTAGGACTCCCAATTTTTACTTTTTACTATTTTTATTTTATTTTGATATCTTTTAAGATCATTTAAAACAATATTTGATATTTTTGTCTTTAATCTTTGGCCTTTCAACATTTTTGAGGATGTAAAAATACATATGGTCAACCCCTCACTACTTAGCTTTTTGAGGATGCATGAATACACACCTTTACCCTATCTTTTTGAGGATGCATGAATACACAGCTTCATCCCTCACCACACACTTTTCAAGGGTGGTGAAGACATGCATTTACACAAAGTACACATAAACAACCTTCACCATTGCATCACAAAGACATTCACATTTGCAGCCCCTCACCACCTTCCATGCCAAGGGATGCATAAACACGCGCCTCCACTCTCCACCATGCATCTTTAAGAGAGTAGTGGAGGCATGCATATATGCAAAGTGCACATAAAGAAACCCTTCCTTGCCACCTACACATGCACATCCTCACCCCACACCACCCACCTTCCCTCTTAATGGTTTCTCTGTTGAGAAGTGGAGGTGTGCATTTGTCCAAAGTGCACACATGCATGCCCTCACCCCACCACGGGCCACCTCAACCATCATCTTGGGTTGAATGTACAAATGCCTACTTCCACCTACCTCCAAAGGGATGGTCCCCCACTAGCTAAAAAGATCTCAACTCACTTTATTGAAATAATGAATTGGAGATATTTTACAAAATGAACACATCACCTAATTTGAAGGGTCTCATGAGTCTCATGGAGTTCTCCAATGATAGGAGGTTATAGTTTTAAGTTTATAAAAGGTGCATGAAATTATAAGAACTCCATTGCAAATGAGGTAAACATCCTCTTGTTACATAAATTGATGGGCAAAGGGAATCCTTCATGTCACAGATAAAACAATGATAAAATTATGCAATCTTTCAAGTTGTTCTATTATAATGTGATCTATAGATTGAGCGTAAATATGTCATATTAGATTTGTGAGTTTTAAACACTAGAGATGTTAGAATGGATGTTGTGTGACAAATGAATGGAGCTTCCTCCATTGGAGAGGTTATCAAATTTGAAGCTTCTAAAATTTAAAAGTTGCCATAATATGAGGGACTTGGGGATAGGGACTTCAAGCACATCTCATGGATTTCCACTATCGAAGAGGTTACCTTGATATATAGGTGTAATCCCTAGAGTATGGTGATGTGACTCAATTGGGAAGGGTAATTGACCCAATTGTATCTTACATGCCCAAATTCTTAACATGTCACTACAACCATAAGCCTTATTTTTGGCCTTGTTTTCAATTCAATCACATACCCAATTAACTTTTTAATACTTAAAATTCCTTATGGAAAATTACATTGAAGAATTATTTGACCACATTTTTTACCAGCATTTGAACCTATCTGTATAATAATAGTCAAAACAAAGGCCTTGAATTAGGTTGAAATATTAGTCAACGTTAAGGTTGAGACATGGATTGAAATGATCTAGATGGGTATGAGTGGCCACCCACCTATTCCACTAGATCAAAACAATTATTCTAGTTTGGTAGTTTTTGGGTCAAAGGACTACTCTAGATTGATATCTTTGGCCACCCATCTACTCCATTGGCTCAAAAACTTTCTATTTTGGTATTTTTCTATGGTTTTTTGTGCCCATTACTTCCAAGGCTGTTTTGAGGCCTTAAACGTTGTTTCTTAGCGATAAAGTAGTCCAAACATAGTTAAAGGAAACACCGTACTGGAAAAATGTGTACTTCTTGGCTAGACCTTTTCAAGGGTCTACTGAGCGCCCTAGCCAAATATTGTATGCAAATTTATGCCCCCTAGAAGCTGTCACCTCAACTAACCACCTCGAGGCCTACAAACCATTTTACAATTAATCTCCTAGGGTTATGTTTTTGTATGTTTAGGGTTTTTTCCCTCATGATTATGATAAAAAGTCCCTATGGCCTCCTTTTCTAATCATCTTTCCAGGAATGAGCATAGCCATGTCATCTCTTCTCAGATATATAGCTACCACCATTGTAGTTGCTTTTATGTTACAGTTTGTTATGGTTCATTCATTTTATAGAATCCAAGTTTACTTTGTTAGTGTGTTCTTTTTAATATATATGTGTATGTGATTATAAATTTGCTCTTTCATTTCATTCTCACCTAAATATGAATTAGTGGCGTCAAAGAAATCTTCTCTTTGATTGTTTCTTGGTGTATGTCCCTAACGAGGTCATGGTATAAAGTGTTGGTCCAAACTAGTTTCTCTTGGGGAAGACCACCCTCACCGCCCCAAGTGGCCTCCCATGTAGAAAGAAAAGAGAGACGATGGAGCATAAGATACTATCAAGTTGTTTCTCAAGGAATCCCTTGTGTGACAGATGAATGAGGTGATAGAAAATTTCTCACGGATCCTTCGACAAATGCCAACAACAATGGAGGGATCATGAAAAAGGCACTTTGGAGGAGCCAACTCCTTCAAGCTACAAGTTAACTTTGATATTCCTTTGTTTGAAGGCTAGATCAATTTTGATGCCCTGGATAAATGGTTGAATATGCTATAAGGCTATTTCTCTAACCATAATTTTTTCGACAGGGAAAATATCACCTTTGCGCTCTTTAAGGTTGTCCCCCATGTTAAAAATTGGTGGGAAACTTATTGTGAGAAAAATTCAATAGAGGATTCTAAATAATTTTAGGTCGATCCCACTTGGGCCTCTTTTATAGATGCCATTAAGGAACAATATTACCCTATGGATAACTATGACGATTAGTACACAAAATGGCCCATTTTGTGTCAAGAGAGGGACCAAGGTGTGCCGAAGTACACCAACAACTTTCATATCATGCGCACAAAACTGAGTATCAAAGACTCTGAGCGACACTTAAGTTTTGAAATATCGCAATGGCCTACATTAATACATTTGAATAAAGATGTAATTCCTACACATCTCTTCACTAGGAGTCACTTATCGGTATGCTGTCAAAATAGAGCAGAAATTTCAACAAAAGAATAAGCGATAATTTGGACCTGCAAATCCACTGCAAAAGAAAGTCATGGAAGCCTTGGCTCGCAAGAAAAATGATAGAGTAAGTAAAACCAACCTCAAGACAATGAGTCCCAGTTATAAGCAAAGAAGGTTAGCGAAGAGACAAAGGAGGAAATTGGAAAATGATGTGAGTTCCATAAAATCCCTTGGCAAAACATTGTTGAATGCTGCTCAAAGTAGTCACTAGTCGCTGATATCAAAGCTTCAAAATTAAATCCCGGTTTCGAATTCATTTCAGAACCCAACATCACAGACGCAGAAAACGGGAAGCATATCATTTATGTAGAACCTAGTGTCACCATTCCGACCACACATATTCATCTAGAGGAACTAGAACGGTTAGAGGAAAACAAGCACCTCTTCCACTCACAAATGTGGGTGAAGGGGATCCCCCTACATTTTATTGTTTACAGTGACGTCCAAAATAACTTGATCTCTATAGAAGTCATCAAGAGATTGAAGTTGCTGATAACACCACACTTGCATCCATACACGATCATTTTTCTAACCTAAGGATGAGGTATCTGTGTCAGTCATCAATGTTGTCTACAATATGGCATCAATCCTTTCAAAAACGAGGTTTTATGTGATGTGGCCCCACTTGAATTTTGGTATGTTCTTTTAGAGAAACCATATATGTGGAAGCATCATGTTGTATATGAGCCATGACCTCTTAGTGTCATCGTCACTTTGGGAGGACAAATATATCAAATACTAGATACAGTTGCACCTACCAAGCAATGCAAGAAGATAATCTCTCACAATTGGCTCTAAGGATGAACATCAGATCATAGAGACCTCCACAACATATGCACAAGTTCCCTCTACTTAGAGGAAAAGGGAAGAATGCAAAGACATTGTTGCCTCACCTATGGTGCAAGGCCATGCATTCAAGGTTTTCCTCTAGAACGAAATCATCCACACTAGTTATACCATGGATAATAAGGAAACCAAAATTTTTGAACGTATCCAATGCTTCCATTACCAACAGTTACAACCTTATTAGGTTGTTAAAGAAAGACAACCTTTTCACTCAACTAAGCACACAGCTCACCATATGATAAGGGAATCGACACAATGGATACCATTTATTACCAAGGGGAAATATTGATCGATATGGGTATTGGTGGCCACCCACATATTCCATTGTCTCAAAACAATTCTTCCAAATTGACAATTTTCTAGGTCAGAGGACTACTCTAGATGGACATCAGTGGCCACCCACCTATTCCACTGGCTCAAAATAGTTCTTCTAGTTTGATAATTTTTCAAGCCAGAGGACAACTCTAGATGGATATTGGTGGCTACCCACCTATTCCACTAGCTCAAAAATGTTTTTTCCAGTTTGGTATTTTCTCTATGGTTGTTTTAGCCCATAACTTTTGGGTGATCGTTTTGAGGCCCTAAACAATGTTTTTTGGAAATTCAGTAGTATATGCATAGTATAAGGCAAGTTTGGATAGGATAAATGTGTACTTCTCTACTAGACCTTTCCAGTATGCTATTAAGCACCCTAAATGGATATGCACAAGTTATGTCATAGGGAAGTTGGCACCTCAATTAACCACCTT
Organism: Pseudotsuga menziesii; assembly: GCA_001517045.1. NCBI lineage: Eukaryota > Viridiplantae > Streptophyta > Pinopsida > Pinales > Pinaceae > Pseudotsuga > Pseudotsuga menziesii. The sequence continues at coordinate 116,754 of LPNX011125261.1, read as the reverse complement.
GAGGCCTACAAAGCTTTTTATGGTTCATCTCTTAGGGTTAAGTTTTTTTATTTTTAGGGTTTTCCCCTCATGCTTATTATAAAAAGGACCTTTGTCCTCCTTTTGTAATCATCTTATGATAGATGAGTGTAGTCGCCACATCTCTTCTTAGAGATATGGCTACCACACAATCAAGTTGCTTTTATTTTGCAGTCTGTTATGTTTCATTAATTTAATAGAATCTAAGTTTATTATATCATTGTGTTCCTTGAAATATATTTGTGTACGTAATATATATATTCTTTTTCATTTCATTCTCACCTAAATCTCGATCAAAAGAGTCATTTTTGTCAAATATTTGTAGTCAAAATTATAATCAACGATAGTGTCAAAATATTAATCAAAAAGATATTATCAAGTACTATTTATATGGGAATAATGGTTGACATAGGCACTACCATTTAGGTCAAAATGTGGTATTTCTTGGTCAAAATTTGTTCCAAATTTTTAGTAATGTTCTTGGAAATTAAGTATAAATTGAACCTAGTAATATTATGAGATATCGATAAAAAAATTATTACAAAAATAACTAAAAATAAAGTACTTCTTGGTGCTAAGATCAAGTATTATCATGGGCATAATCATAGGCCAGATCTGTGTACCAATCTTAGGTCTTAGTCAGGTAATCTTTTCTTTAGAATGTAGGTTCCTTGAACAAAGCTAAGGTAGCAAGGTCCAAATACTAAGCTCAATTAAGGTTGTAAGCCTAAACTATGGTTAAGGAATTATAGACCTTGATTCTAAGATCTATAACTAATGAACAAACAAGTTTTATTTAGAAACTAAAATCACTCTTACATAAACATAATAAAATTAAAGGAAAACGTCATTAAACAATAAATGGTATACATGAACCTTAAAAAAATAAAAACAAAACATTGCATATCATATAAATATACAAATAAATTGTTAAGGCCCTAACCATAATTCATTATTATTATTATATTAGTTATTCCTATGTTGGCTCAGTATTAGGTCACATAATGACCACTTCATCTCCTGTTTATAATAAAAGAGATTCATTTGTATAATCATCTCATCTTGTCGTGCATATTTTTCTACATTGTATAAGGAGGTATCCCCCTAGAAGAGGATTCTTATTCATCTCCTTTTTTTATTCTTAAGGCATGAGATTACTCTCTCTTTCTTATTTTATGCTCTTTTAGCGAATCCGGTGCATAACATTTGGTATCAGAGCTTGGACGCTTCCAGAATGAGCCATCCTATCACTTTTGCTATAAATTTTTTTGGGGGTGTTTCAAACTACAAAACTTGGATATACTATGGAGGAAATAATGAAATGTCAATAGTAGGAATTTGAGGTCTCGATTCATTACATACGTCGAGTTATGCCCATTGGAAGTTAGGGTTTCTACCTAGTCCAACAACTAATCTCAAACAAGTGTTTTAGGTAAAACTGCTATATATGAAGCTTGAGAGATCCAAATTAAGTGAGACTGGTTGCATTAGAAAGAAGACAAACCATAGTTTTTTTGGTACTAATTTCAAAATCTGAAATAAATATTTGGACACGTGGAAAACTAGACACTTTCACTCTCCTAAAAGGAAGAAAAATAACAAGTTTTTGGAAAGTTACCATAATGTTTTCTTGGCACATCAAAATTGGGCCATACTTGTAGCATTATAGAGAAGACATATCAGAATACTATAAGAAGGAATATATGAGTAAGAAGGGATTAAATGTCAGATATATTTTAGGATCAAGGTCGACCACCAAGACAACCTAGAAACTAGATTTAACAAGGTATGTTAACTTGACATAGTTGCTATAACTTTTGATAGGATATCTATTGGCTCCTTCATTTTTGGAAAGGACTATAACCATGGAATATCACACACTGAATAAGTAATAATTTATAGAAATTAGTTAGTGTCCACAATCATTTTGGTTCCACTCCCAGGGATATATAAAGAGCATAAGGAAATTTAAATGAGAGCATAATAAGAAGAGAGAAAAAGACGTGGTAGAAGCGAGCAACAGATCGAACTTAAGAACAAGAAGATCATATTTCTAGTTGAGGAAATTTTCTCAATTGATTTGTGTTTTTGGATATGTAATCAGGTCATGGGATTATGGATTTTTATAATGTATTTGAACCCACAACGGTTCGTTCCATGGATTGTCAATTAAGTCCACAAACACATATCAAGTATATTGTATCACAAATTTACCAAAGAATATGACCAATGATTATTTGTCCTCTTCAAACTTATGTGTATGCAATGCATGGTGTTTGATGTTATTTGATTTATATCTGTTGCATAACCCTGTTATATGTATGACTCAGTATGTATGCTAAATATTTGTTGTGATATTGAGAATAAATGGAATAAACCCCAATTGATCCCTACAATTAACCCTCCTCATCTAACATAGGTCTAGGTTGTGATTTAGGTAATACCTTATCCTTTAGAGGATTGAAAATGTCAACATTTTATATTACAGTGGCACCCTTTGTTGGCAGATGTGAAAGAAACCTAACCTCTATTTTGCAGACAAATAAATGGTTTCGTTACCAAGACCTGGTTTCTAACAGGATGTTGTTAATTGCATGGATGTAGAGGTATCAAAGATCCACGTTCAAGATTGGTGGGAAATAAAGTTTGAGGACTTTGTAATAGAATAAGCTAAGCTACGAGGGTGGGATCCACCAAAACATAGAGAATACATCCTTTACAAAGGGCTATTATTGGATCAATACGATGTTTTGTGGTTAGAATTTCCTGTGAAGTTATTTAAGTGGCTAAAAAGACTTGGGAAAGATCTGAAATATAGAAACCAACATGAAGGAGCCAACAACTATACACCTCAATTTCCTTGTATATACTTAATTATATTCATCACATTCACAACATCTTCACCATCGACATACCAACATAAATATATTCATATTAAGAATTTCTTGTACATGTTGATTGTGAAATGAACATGGAAATTTTGTTAGATAACTCCACAACTAAAAAATGATATCATCATGATAATCAAAATAACTTGATAGGTATAAATGGTAAATCTCATTGGGAAGTCATGTTATTAATATCGTGTTAATATCGTTTAGTGCATATTTATTCTTTTATTTCCCCTGTTGATGGTTTGAGGAGAGAATCAAGTTTCATTACCACAAGTAAGATTTACATCTCCCCAAAAAAGAACTCAAATCCAAGAAAAAAAGAAAAAACAATTCCGTCATTTCCAAAACTTGAATGTTACATTCTCAATGGATTCTCTATAAGTATCATTGTTGTACTCTATATGTTTCATAGGCACTACAATAAATCTTATTCTACATCATAGAGTGTGTGGAAGTCTTGAACATTTCAACCTACCACATGACAAAAAAAAATCATTTCCATTAGTATATTTTGCCATTAATAAATCTAATTATTAAGTGTAATAAATAAATGATTAATACATTCTTAGAGATTTGTCTTCAAAGACTTATTTTTTCTCACACCCCATAATATATGAATGATGTGCCTCATGTTCTTTCCAATTTGCACAAATCTATATAGAATGATAAAATATTATTAGTGAATTCATGTCACCCAACAAAGAGATGTATGTAAACTTGAAACTAAATGTTAGGAACAAATTATTACTTACATTAGTTGTAATACCCCAATTTTGAGGCTATGTAAAACTCTTATTTTGTGAATTTTGTAGATATTGTAAATAAGTTTCATTACCTTGTTTTATTAGGCCACGAGATAAACATAGAATGGCAATTTTGTTTAAAGACAAAAATTTATTGCATAACTAATCGTGACCAACAACAAAAGGAAGTTTCGAGGATGACTAGGGAAAGAAACCAATGGTCTATGGGTTCACCACTAAAGAAGTATAAGGGGGGTCAATGAAGGGGACTACCTACATCTTGTGATGATTCCTAGCATAAACTTATAAACATTTTCCTTTTAACCTCTTGATTACCTTTATGATATAGGAGGCCTTGATTTAAAAGATTATAAATTGTAAACTAAAACTTTATTCTATGAAAATAAACAGAAAAGCAAGGTTACCCAAATAGCACAACTTACCAGTGCTACAGTTCAACAACATCGAGCCAAAAATGCACTCAGTGTGCCTGAATCTCTGTTACCCACACAAAAACAGCATGCAAGCTGACGCCTCTTCGACCACACACCAACACAATTGTATCAAGAACATGTGTATTGGTATAGCACAATTTTCCCCCATAATCACATGCTAAAAATATGCGTGGGAGACCTTTAAAATCTCACGCTCTACACATGATTAGTCTAAAATATTGTGCTACAACAACGCGACATTCACCCATTATCTAGCACACGACATGCTATAAATACAAAATATCACATAGATGTTTTGTGGGACAAAACCATCTGTATGAGACCCTAACCCTAAAATTCCCTCGGATGAAATTAAACAAGATATAGTTTAGGCATACCTAGATCTCATTGGTCACAAAACCAACTACCCATGCTCTTGGAATGTGTGAGAAGGTTCACCAAAATACACATGGAGAATAGTACAAATGGAATTCAAAAAGTGGGCCCCACCACTTTTTTATATGAATTTCACCCAAACTTCTTAACCTTGCCATGACCAAACCATGTATCCATTTTATGAACCATTCACACCATCGCGATCAACAATTCAAGATCTTCACAATGAGATACTTGGGGCCCCTCTTGATGACCTTCACACCATGGGGAATCTTCAACCCAATACCCCACAGGTGCAGGTCATGTTTTGAGTATGTGCATCATGTGTGCAGGAGTGTACTCAGAACACACATAACTCACTGCCATCAAAAAATATTCCTAATTTCACTTTTAGGTATGATAATGGACCTCACCTATCAAAACTAGATTTTCCCTCTGATAACAATACCCATACCGGAAACACCATTCTCCATCAATCCACATCCCAGTTTTGATGTGCCATCAACATCCAAATTGAGGAACACTATGTTACTTCCATGAGTGTTTTCCCCTAGCAAACCTTAATCATAATCTGCACCCATGATTCTGATCCCCCAACAACAACGAGGATTTTTCATCTCATTACAATAGCCCGCTTGAAGCCAACTATTTTATAGCTACACATTTACTCCTCCACCTTAAGCAGTGCCACACACACAAATTCCTTGGCACCAATGACAGAGATGATTTCACCATAGTCTACTCATACCTCCATGAGAATTTACCCATCCATAAGTTTTCTTCATATCGTCACCTCTGCCAAGACAACAATGGGACCCCCTCCCTCAAAGATCACCAACTCCATCTAGTTATTCCCACAAGAACATTATACATGGATTTAATTGATGGGGTACCCATATTCATGTTTGCAAACATACCCTTCACTTCATATTGGAAAATATTCCTCGATTCACTCAAAACCATGGGAACCCCGCCCATCATCAACTTGACTCCAAAATCCACCAAAAAACCATGGGAGCCACCATAATCAAATTGGTCCCCCAACATGCCTAAAACCGTGGAGACCCCACTAATCATTATTTATGTACAAACAGTTCCTCTTCCACTCATATATGGGAACCAATCATTCTTTCGGAAACATTATTCTGGTCTCCTTTGATCGATGCCATTAAAATAGTCTTGGTACCTCATATGTCATGTCTTTGTCAGTCTTCACTCTATCAATAATTGTGTCACTCAGAAAGGCTTCATCTGTAGTGTGTCTCACTTCGTGACATCCTCTATTGAAGTATGATACCGTTCACCCTTCTCCCGGTCTATCATTGATCAAAGGAAGTATAAGCCCCATTCTTATCATCCATTCTCATCTCAGGTCATTCATTCACTGTGGGTTACACCATGATGTTGGTTCATTGGATAGCATCCTTATCTTTCATAATTCTTCATCTCTCATCGACACCAAAACCTCATACTCTGAGAGTTGTAGAAGTAGTAGTGGTACCTTGGAATTCCTTTCAATAACTATAAGGGATTACCTTGGACTAAGTAAGGATAGTTATTAGTGCTCATTAACTTAGTTGTCTCCCCAATGATCGACAACAATACATTTATTCACATCAAGGGGATTCATATGTTTTGAAGGTAGCAGTTTTCACATTTGATGACATAAGTTGGAGTAACTATGGTATAGTATAATATCCATAACTTCACACTCATTCCATACCCCCACCCTCTGGGATTCTTCATATTCTCAGGAGTCCCACTTGTTTAGCACCAATTACACCAATCCCATATTCATGTACTCTTGTATAGTTTGAAGCCACCCTCTCCTATTCCAACAATGATTTATGAGAGATCCCTTTGTCTCCTCATTTTGTAGCCATTTTGGAACTTTTCATGAGTATGGGAACACCCACCTTGTTTGTATTAAAAAAAAACATTGGAAAACCTCCCCTTGGGAAGGTCACTCTTTTCCACATAGTTTGAAGAACCATTGTAACGTCCCCATCCATCCGACTAAAAAAAAGGACGCTACTAATACTACTATGTACTCAAGAAACTAGCCCCATGAACATACACATGACAAAAATATTGGAATGCTTTGAACTAAAACAAGCATAGATGCATAAATGTTCAACACACAGCAAAAGCAACTAGATTCCATTCAAGCATTTAGCATGTTCATTATTTTCATTAAAAATCAAATACAATTGTAGAGATGAAATAGACGAGAATACTTATCTTATGAAGAAGAACACTGTGCAACCAGCTATGTCGCTGCAACGTTCCACCCAACCATAGACCAGTGTGCTCCTTAATCTCTCAGCAACACTGCCACCCCCGAGCTGGGCATGATTCCCACAAGGAATAAGGAAACTAAGTAGGCTCACACATAGCCAAAGATATGTCAAGAATCAGTCAATCCAACACAGTTGGGTTTATCAAACCCAGAGTACACAACAACACATAACCAAGCCAACAAGTTGGGTTTATCAGGTTATCAGGAGATGGACGCATTGTCTGCTAAGCTAGTGGGATCACTAAAGAGCTAAGGATGCCTACACCAGAACTAGCTTGACTCCTAAGACATCCACACACACCTAACACAAGGAATCATTCCCTTCTCTGCTGCACAATCCCTTAGGACATGACTTCCCTTCCAGTGCTATTCAGGGGGTGTAGAGAAGAGAAACATCCCTCTAGATCTGTCTATGAGGCTCCTATAAACACTAGGTTTGTCAAGCAGACTCCTTTCCACTCCTACACAATCCAAAGACCAATCCAATGTGCACACAGAGCAAAAAACCAACCTGGGGTTTGAAGGAGGAACACCACTCCACAGAGCAAAACTGGAATGGATATTTGGGTAATACACAACTCAAACTGAGCAATTCAACTCTAGAGTTGTTCTTGGCCCTATTGTGGCCAAAACAACTCAACAAAAACCCATGGAAACCCAAAATTCATGGGGAAACCAGCAACGATTTCTCAGCTGCGTGAGGAAAAAAACCCAAACCTGCATGTGAGGAGAAAGCGTCCAGGAGTCCAAATCATGAATGAGAGCTCCACATAGCAAAATCATGAGGATAATACCACTCTCCCCGTTCTCTGCATGAGTGCAAAATGAAGAATGGGGGTCGTCCCCTCTTCCTGCCCACGTGAGGGTGAATGAGCTCCCTGGTGGAGTGTGCATGTGGGAAAGGACTGATAGTCATTCCACACACCACTATCCATGTAATAACTACCCCAACTAACATTAGAGGATTTAATTTGGTACTTGAATGAGACAAGGAAAGGTGAGTAAGACAAAAGGTGGGTGAAAGCTAAATGGGTTCATCAATTGACACTTGGATTTTCCCCAATGTCTCCCAAGGGTTAGACATTCCTCCCTCCTTATTCTTAGGAATATCATGCCCTTTTCATTATGGTTTCATTGAAATAGCTGGTTGTGGGTCTTTTTAATTAAAATGCATATTTACATGATGGAAATATTACAATGTGCTGGCTAGCACGAATATACCATCGGCAACAATTTTAATCGCTGGAACATAAAACATTAAATCGATGGTGGGGATTTTGCCTTTATCTCCACACAATGATTAATTATAATATATACATCATATACATTTAATGCAAATGGGTTCAAAACCGGGGTGTTACATTCCCCTCCCCCTTCAATAGCATTGTCCTTAGTGCTTTACAAAATTGAACAAAATGATACACTGGTACCTCCTCAATGCTCCGCAAAATTGAACAAAAATGGATGTGCCAATCACATGGCATCCTCCAGCTACCATGTAGCCTCTTCAAGACTGTAGTGCTCCCATTGCACCTTTATCTACTCTATGGTTCGGTTTCAGAGAATTCTGACCTTCCTATCGAGGATGCGCATTGGCTCAATTTGGAACTCTCCCTCGGGTTCCACCTCAATCACATCCCAATTTATCACATGGTTAGGATCATGTACATATTTCTTAAGAAAAGAAACATGAAAAACATTATGAGCTCTAGTGCTAGCAGGCAATACAAGTCTATATGCAACTGGCCCTATTCTTTCAAGCACTTCAAATGGCCCACAATATCTTGGTGATAGCTTGGCAGAACAAGCTTCAAGGAGATCTTCTTTTCCCTCACTCTGAGGTAAAAATGATCCCCAACACTAAACTCCCTGTTCACCCTATGATTATCTGCATAGATTTTTTGTTTGTCCTGAGCTACTTTCAGATTCTGCCTAATCTTTACAACCTCCTGCTCCATCTCCTTGAACAATTCTGGACCAAGCACAACCCTGTTCACTGGATTATCCCATGTGACTGGTGTCCTACACCTCCTACCATACAAAGCTTCATATGGGCTCATCCCCAAGGATGCTTGCTGTCCATTGTTAAAAGAAAACTATACCAAGTTTAGATAATCTTCCCACTTGTTTGGTTTGTCCATCGCACACATGCGAAGCATGTCTTCAAGCACCTAATTGACTCTCTCTTTATGAGGATGCTAGGTAGTGATGAAGTTCAACTTTGTACCAAAATATGCAAACAACCCCTTCCAAAATTTGGAAGTGAACTTGAAATCTCTGTCAGAGACTATTGCCTTTGGCAATCCATGCAATTTGAAAATATCCTTCATGAAGATATTTGCAATATCATCAGTATTATGCGTAGAATTAACTAGTATAAAATGTGTTTCCTTCAT
>LPNX011125261.1:61078-107538 GCA_001517045.1 Pseudotsuga menziesii | reverse complement strand
TCATGTTGTCTCCAAGTCATTGGAAATCCTGTAATAAAATCCATGGAAATAACTTCCCATTTCCATTCTGGAACTGGAAAAGGCTGCAACAAACCTGCTGGGTGTTGATGTTCAACCTTCACCTACTGACATTTCATGCACCTTGAAATATATTCAACCATGTGCTTTTTCATTCCTAGCCAAAATTACTGATTTTTGGCTGTAGCAATTGTCTTATGATATCCCGGGTGACCAGAATATGGAACTTAATGGATTTCATCCATAACAACTCTCCTCAACTCTGCTACATTTAGAATATAAATTATGCCTTTATAAGTAAGAAGTCCATCTTCTTCCAATTTATATCCCTCATACCTTTTCTCAAGACTTTCCTGCTGCAATTTGTCTTTTACCTGCACATACATTTCATATTCAGCAGTATGATTAATAATCTGTTGTCCCAAATCTGATTGGAAAATACTAAGAGATGCCACATGCATTTCCTACATCTTCCTGCTGAGCGCATCAGCTACCTTATTCTCTTTTCCCCTTATGTGCTTGATTTCAAAATCAAACTCACATAAAAACTCCATCCATATCGCTTTCCTAGAATTGAGAGTAGGCTGATTAAACAAATACTTCAAGCCACAATGGTCTATCCTTAGCTCAAATCTTATGCCCATCAAGTAATTCCTCCACATCTTGAGAGCATGTACTATGGCTGCAAATTCTAGATCATGAGTGGCATAGTTATTCTCATGCTCTTTCAGCTTTCTTGGTTCGTAACATATCACGTGGTTGTCTTGCATAAGGAATCCTCCAAGCCCTTGTTTACATGCATCGGTACACACCACAAAATATTTTTCTGGGTCTGCAACATTTAATACTGGTGCACTAGTGAGAATATTCTTCAACTGCTGGAAGCTTTCTTCACACCTCGATGTCCATTCAAACTTTATCCCCTTCTTTTGCAAATAAGTGATGGCATGTGCAACTTTTAAGAATCCTTCAATGAACCTCTTGTAGTATCCTGCAAGTCCCATAAAATATCTTATATCTGTCACATTTCTTGGAGTAGGCCAATTCATAATGGCTTCAATCTTTTTAGGGTCCACAGATATACCATGTTCTGAGATAATGTGACCCAAATACTAAATTCTATCTCTATAGAAGTCACACTTGCTCATCTTTGCATACAGCTGATGCTCCCTGAGCAATTGCAATGTGAATCTCAAATGCTCTTCATGCTCTTCCTCATTCTTAGAATAAATAAGAATGTCATCAAGAAAAACAAGAACAAACTTGTCCAAATACCTTCTAAAGACACTATTCTTAAGGCACATAAATGTGGCTGGTGCATTTGTGAGACCAAATGGTACCACTAAAAACTAGTAATGTCCATACCTTGTTTTGAAGGTTGTCTTATGAATGTCTTCATCCTTGATTCTTACCTGATGGTAACCAAACCTCAAGTCAATCTTGGAAAATACCTTTTCTCCTCTCATTTGATCAAAGAGGTCATCAATCCTAAGCAAAGGATATTTGTTCTTCACAGTAACCTTGTTCAACTGTCTGTAATCAATACACAACTTGAGTGTGCCATCTTTCTTCTTTACAAATAGAACTGGTGCTCCCCAAGGAGACACACTCGACCTGATATACCTCTTCTCCAACAACTCTTGCAGTTGCATCTTCAGCTCTAACATTTCTAGTGTACTCATTCTGTAGGGTGTCTTAGACACTGGTGCTGCTCCTGGCACAAGTTCACTTGTGAAAGCAATGTCCCTCTTTGGAGGAAGCCCTAGAATATCAATAGGGAACACATCCCTAAATTCCTGCAATACTTGAAAGTCCTCCAACCTAGGAGTTTCATCCTCTGTTGCCTCCAAAATATGAGTTGCATACAACCGACAATTTTTTGCTACAGAACTTCTTCAACTGCATTGCTAAAATCTGCCTCACAGAAATCACCTTTGGAATGCCTTTCACAATCCTTGAGTTTCCTTCTTCATCCAAGCACTCAAATTCCTTATTATAACAGTCAAGCATTACCCTGTGAGCTTCTAACCAATCCATTCCAATGAAAAAATCATAGGAACCAAGTGGTAGAACATTCAGATCCACACAAGTGACCAATCCATTCATGGCCAATGGACATTGCTCTACCACTTCACTAAGCTTTCTCTCAGTTCCAGTGGCTAGTTAAACTAACCAAGATTTTCTATGTTTTACTTTCTTAAAAGCACAAATATCCACTACTCTAGGAGTAATGTAACTGTGAGTAGAACCAGTGTCAATCAAAATAGAAACAGATTGCTCAACAATATTACCTACAACTTCAACCACAGTTGACTAGTGATCTGCCTAGCGGTCCTCCAGTGCTGCATAAATCCTAGGGACGACCCTTGCTGCTTGACCCATTGTTTATGCTTCTTGAATTTTGTAAGCTAGCCTTGCACTCTCATTCTCAAGTGGACAATTTATGCACGTGTGGGGTCCTCCACATTTCCAACATTGGATTGGTCCTTTGTTTTGCTGTGTATCTCTTGGTTTCTCTCCCATCGCTTTGGCTGGCTGCTTCTCAGCTTGTGGTGGTTGCTTTGGCTGATTCCGGAAGTTAGAAGGTTTGGAACCTTTCTTCCTTTGGTCAGACTTCTCATTTCTTTTGTCCTTCCATGTCTTATGGCAATCAGGTTTACCTTTGCTTTTCTCATAGAAATACTTAGCCTTCCTTGTTGCTTCTTTAAGAGTTCTAGGTTCATAAAACTCAACTCTGTCTTTGTAAGACTGAGGCAATCCACTCAGGAAACATTGGACCTTCACCTTATCATCTTTGATGTACCTGACATACCTCAATAGTTCCAAGAACTTATTTGCATACTCTTCCATGGTCTGTTGTCCCAATCTCAACTCATGGAACTCCTTAATTTTGTCATCATAATACCTGTCAGGGAGGTATTTTTGCTTGAAATACTTCTTGAATTGTTTCCACTTAAGTCTCCTTTCATTGATCCTCTTTACTTGCTTGAAGTTCTCCCACCAAATGGATGCCCTTCCATTCATATTGAATTTAGCTACCCTTGCTTTCATATTTCCCAAATAATCCTAAACTTGGAAGTACTTCTTTATCCCAAGAAGCCAAGCTTCAACCTATTGTCCAGTCTTTACCTCACCATCAAACGTAGGAGGTTTATCCTTCTTGAACTCATCTCAAGAGTGATCCCTATGGTGCCTCTTTCACTTGCTCTTGTGAGAATAAGAGCTTGAATTCGCAATGGATTCTTCTAAGTCAGATGATCTACTAGAAGTCCTTCTTCTTCTCCTGGTACTGCTCTTGCTACCTTCTGGTTTTATTGTACCCTATCTAGAGTCTATCTTTCTTTGCAAGTATGTTAAACTCTACAACATAGCAGCATTCAATTGATGTTGCTCTTCCTGGGCCTTAATCAAGCTTCTCATGGTGGCTGCAATATCTGGCGATGTCTCTTGGAATATCCTTCCATTAGACTCTATGTCATCATTTCCAACTCGGACATTTTCTCCCATGGCATCTTGTGTGCGCTCGTAGGAATCCTGAGCATCATATCCATCATGGGTTCTCATGGTTGAAACACAACTTACCTTGCTAAACCGCTCTACCTGGAATACTGCTCTTGAAGGTGACTATGATTCTGCAAAATGTGTTAGTAACACAACTGTTAATTGTCAATCATTCATATCAATCGTAAATCACTTACCTTTACTAGGAAATCTCATATTAACAATTTCAAAAGGGATTTTATTTTCACAAGAAAAACTATCTGAAGGGGATGATGGGGGGTCAAGGGGGCATGCCCTCGTTTTTTTGTTGTAAATATTTAATTTTCGTGCAATCTGGCACATAAGATCGCTTCCATTTTTCATCTTTTCAACACCTCTAACTCCCACTGGAACCCTACTTTTTCCACTGAAAACCTACTTTTCTACTGAAAAATTCCACTGAAAACCTGCTTTTCTACTGGAAAATCCCATTTAAAACTCATATTTTTCCATCCAATCGGATCCCTTCCCAACAAGTCATCTGATGTATCGAGTCACTTTTGACAATTTTTTCGATATCTCGGTGGACCAGTCTTCATTTGCCTTCCGATGCTTATCGGATTGATATTCCTCTATCTTCCGATGCATCAGCTCGATCTTCTTCTGTCTTTCGGCACATCAGCTCGATATTCTTATGTCTTCCAATTCCATATCGGGTCGATCTTCCCCTGTCATCCGACGCCATATCGAGTCGATCTTCCCCTGTCATCCAACACCATATCAAGTCGATCTTCCACTACCATCCGACGCCATATCTGGTCGATCTTCTTTTCTCTTCTGACACACATCGAAAAAATTCTTCCGAGATACATCAGAAATTTATTCGATATGCCTCAGAGAGCTTCTCCCGAGAGCCATCAGAAAAAAAAAATTCCAATATTTCCTATACTTAGAAAAAATTTTGAATTTTTCTTCTTATCTTCTTCTTGCTGCCACCGTGTCGGCTCCCTTCTGGAAAGCCTTGTCGACACCTAGGCTCCGCTTAGTTGAGAGCTTCGGCTCCTCCCAGCCGATACCTTTGACTCCTCCCAGCTGAAAGCTTCAGCTTCGCCTAGCCGAGACCTTCAGCTCGTCCTAGTCAAAATCTTTGGCTTCGCCTAACCAAGACCTTTGGCTCCTCCTAGCCAAGACTTTCGGTAAAATTTTGAACTTAGGAAATTTTCAAAATTTCTCTCTACTGGGTTTCTTTATCGGATTGAATCAGCTTAATTCATCTGACGTAATGAATGGACTCAGCTCAAGTCATCCGATATTTTCCATTTCTCCCTGTTAGCCTATGCTCAATAGGGATTAATTCTGCCTCTGTCACTGCTTCTTCATGGTCCATTGAGGCCCATGCTAGAATGTGTGCTCAGATACCACACTGTAATGTCCCCATCCCTTTGACTGACGAAGATGATGCTACTGATACTACTATCTACCGGGGAAACTAGCCCCCTGAACATACACATGATAAAAATATTGGAATGCTTTGAACTAAAACATGCATAGATGCATAAATGTTCAACACACAGCAGAGGAAAGTTGGAAACTACATTCCATTGAAGCATTTAGCATGTTCATCATTTTCATTAAACATCAAATACAATTGCAGAGATTAAATAGATGAGAATACTTATCTTATGAAGAAGAATGCCCCGCAACCAACTACGTCGTTGCAACGTTCCACCCAACCATAGGCCAATGTGCTCCTTAATCTCCCAGCAACACTGCCACCTTGGAGTTGGGAATGATTCCCACAAGGAATAAGGAAACTAAGCAGGCTCGCACATAGCCAAATATATGTCAAGACTCAGTCAAGCCAACACGGTCGGGTTTATCAGACCACGAGTACACAACAACACATAACCAAGCCAACAAGTTGGGTTTACCAGGTTATCAGGAGATGGAAGAATTATCTTCTAAGCTATTGGGCTCACTGAAGAGCTAAGGATGCCTACACTAGAATTGGCTTGACTTGTAAGACATCCACACACACCCAACACAAGGAATCATTCCCTTCTCTACTGAACAGTCCCTCAAGACATGACTTCCCTTCTAGTGTTATTCAGGGGGTGTAGAGAAGAGATCCAACCCTCTAGATATGTCTATGATGCTCCTGTAAACACTAGGTTTGTCAAGCAGACTCCTTTCCACACTTACACAATCTAAAGACGAATCCACTGTGCACACATAGCAAAACAATCAACGTGGGGTTTCAAGGAGGAACACCACTCCACAGAGCAAAACTGGAATGGAAATTTGGGTAATACATAGCTCGGATTGAGCAATTTAACTCCAGAGTCATTCTTGGCCCTACCGTGGCCAAAAAGACTCAAGAACAACCCACAGCAACCCAAAATTCGTGGGGAAACCAGCAGCAATTTCTTAGTTGTGTGAGGGAAAAACCCCATACCTACATGTGAGGGGAAAACGTCTAGGAGTACAAATCGTGAATGAGAGCTCCACACAGCAAAATCATGAGGGTAAGGCCACTCTCCCTGTTTTCTACATGAGTGCAAAATGAAGAATGGGGGTCATCCCCTCTCCCTGCCCACGTGAGGGTGACTGAGCTCCCTGGTGGAGTGTGCGTGTGGGCAAGGACTGACAATCCTGCCACACACGACTATCCATGCAATAACTACCCCAACTAACATCAGACGATTTAATTTGGTAGTTGAATGAGATAGGGAAAGGTGAGTAAGACAAAAGGTGGGTGACAGCTAAATGGGTTCATCAATTGACACTTGGATTTTCCCCAATGGCTCCCAAGGGTTAGACATTTCCCCCTCCTTATCCTTAGGAAAATCATTCCCTTTTCATTATGGTTGCATTGACATACCTGGTTATGGGTATTTTTAATTAAAATGCATATTTACATGATGTGAAAATTATAATGTGCTGGCTAGCATGAATATACCATCATAAACAATTTTAATTGCCGGAACATAAAACATTAAATCGATGGTGGGGTTTTTGCCTTTAGCTCCACACCATGATTAATTACAATATATACATCGTATACATTTAATGCAAATGGGGTCAAAAAAGGGGTGTTACAACCATTAGAGAAACCACAACATATACAATGATGCATTATCGATTCTATAGCACCCTCTAAACCTCATACATAAGGGGGCATTTGTTATCATGAAAAAATCGCACACCTGTGACAATTTCACAATTCACATGGTGTTGCAGCTACAACTATTTTCCCAAATTTTAAAAAAAAAATGGACCCTCTTTTTTATTTTATCTTTCCTGAAATTGTTTGGATTCCTGAACTCTATTTTTCTCTGCTACAAATTTGGATTTTGAGGTCGAATTGAGGTCAATTGTTTTTCCTTCATCTCGGAAGTTGAATGATCTAAAACTGCCCATGCTTTTGACTGTGGGACTTAGCATTATTGATTTTGTCGATGGTTTGGTTTTATTGATGTTGGAGTTTTGTTGAAGATTGAGTCATGGTTTTTCTTCTCTATGCCACCGCTATTTCAGAGATAAAACGAACTATTTTAACCGCTGCACAACTCTAAAGTTTTTCGAGCACTTAGCGATTTTTCATGTTTCAATGATTTTTTCTCATTGCCATTGGAAGTCTATTGATGTGTGTACCGGGGCATTAGTTTTATGTATCCCCATCGTTTCGGAAGACGAATAGAGAATGTGCCATTGGATATTTCCGATTTTCGTCGATGCCTTGATTTTATGGATAAATTTTTTACCTTGCGATGTTTGTTATCGCTATTGGAACGGTGTTGATGATAGATCAGAGTACTAGTCTTTTGTGTTACTGACACGGCGGCAACATTGAGCCTATGGTTGAAGAACCCGTTGTCTCTCCACTTTCCGCCGTTGCGGTTTTCTAGTAAGCTATCTCGCCGATGTTTTATGTTGACTATGGAACCATTAGCCTATGTGGTTTCTGCCGTTGCGGCATTTTAGTGAACTAACCATCCGATGTTTATATGTTCCATTCGCCGATGAGTTTTTCTGCCTGATGCTTAGTTTTCCCGTCATTTTTTGTGAGCTCTTAACATATTTCATGGGTGAAGGAGCTGCTCTATTTTTATCGATTTAGGGTTTTCGCAATGAAAACGGAGTACCGAGCTTCATGTTTGATGTTTATTTTTGTTGATAGTATGGTTTACGTTTTATTGAAATTTAGATGATGAATTTTTCATTTCAATTGCAGACAGACCTAAAGGATTTTTCCAGACCCAGTTTGGTGATTACTGCTTCAAAGAAGACATATACAAAAGACAAAGCAAAATCGATAGTAGCAAAGGCCTAGGCTTGGAAAAGATTCATCAGTTACCAAGCCGGTCCCTTTTATGAAGTACTCATAAGTCTTAATCTGAAATGTAATGCATTGTATGAATCATGAGCACTCACAAAAGGACAAAATTGTGAGATTAAATGGTTGGGGAATCCCAAAGGTTTTGCTGTTTTGTATAAATGTAGGAGAATTAGAGGGAAGATGGGGACTTTTTCCCATTGAGATTTGTGAGAACATGTTGTAAGAGGAACTATTTCCTTTTGCAATCAGAATTACAAGTTTCTTGTTGGAGAAAGCTTGGTGGAATGTTCAAATGCTGTGCAATGGATTTGTTGAATGTGAATTATTTCGTTTTCAGCTGTTTTCCATTAACTATGAGATCGCTCCAACTTTTTGAACCTATGTTCTTGTATGAATGCTCTCTAGTTTATTTTATGAAATTTCCTCTATGAGTAATGAAGGTTTTTCATAAAAAATGAGCTATCTTGTTGTTCATCTATCTATTAATGTTTATGTGTTTTGAAATAAGTAATAGATATATGTGATTTTTATTAATGCATGAGCAAAAATACATTACTCATTAACAAATGATAATCTTGCTCCCTAGGGATAGGTTAGTTAGTTGGTTTTAGTTTTTTCTTACTGTGTGTGATTTAGATGCGAGAGAGTTAAGACGAGAGGTAAGAACCTGCGCATCACATTGTGACTGCTCCTCATATTCTCTATTAATCTACATTCTAGATAGGCATTTTCATATCATACTAAAAACTAAAAAAAAAACCAAAAAAAACACATGGTGGACCGGGCCGTAACCGGTAAAACCCTTTATTTTGGTTACTTGACCTACAGTAGCCGGACCGTAAACCAGACGAATTCCCCATATCAAACAATAGCGGGCTAGTTGGGAACGTTTATTGGGGAGAATCCCTAACTGTTCTTACCTGCTATTTTCCAAGCCTCAACGGTTATTGGAGCTAGAAGGAGGGCCGCCAGTGCATGGCTGGCGGAGGAAACCCATTTCCTCGAAATCCCTCCACTAGTGATAGTTTTGAAAGCAATTTGTTTCCCAATCCAATTTCTGAAGAGAAGGGTAAAGAGCATTTGTATTCTATCGATAATGAAGTAGTTGATGATCTGAGAAGATTTACTAGGGCATATGCAAAGAAGATCGGAGGATTACCGATTATCCCTGCCTCACCCAGAAGAGAATATCGGAAGAAAGACCACCCTATATTGGGAGACGCATTATTGGTTGAAGATTTTGAAGAGCTAGTAGAAACAACCTTACAAGAAGTTGGTCAACCTCTGAATTAGTTGGACCTAGATACACCCTATTGTTCACCTGTTCATACTTCTATTCATTCACCACCTCATTCTCCACATAGACTCATGGCTAATGTAAACTCAAATCAGCCACCCAACCCACCAAATCCACCACCTGCTTGGAAAGCTAGGTCACCTTTAAACCTGGCACCTCCTTTGCATGACTTACCTCAGGATTTTGAGAAAATGTTGCCCAAGTTTGACCCAAGTGAAAAGATTTTAGTAGATGATCATTTGCAAATCTTTTACTTGGCCATAGAAGAACTAAGGGCCGGGGAACACGAAGATGTAGTCTACAGACTGTTTCAACATAACCTGAAAGGAGCAGCAACTTCATGGTATTTTTCTCTTCCTGCAAACTCAATCACAGACTGGGACACATTTGAAAGGATATTCAGAAGTAAATATGCAGCCTAGAATACTAATGCAGCCCTAATGAAAGGGTTGTGCACTTTAAAGAAAGAAAGAAAAGAAAAGGTGCATAGTTTCACCCAAAGGTTTGCTGCGTATCTTAAGAATTTTTCTGAAACTGATAAGCCCTCTGATAAAGTTTTGATTGAATACTATACTTTAGCTCTAGGGCCTGATTTGGCCATGTTTGCCAAGATGAAAGTCAAACCTACGTTATTAGAGACTTATGAAGAAGCTGAGAAGGTAGAAGCTGAAAAGGAAATTATAGAATATTATCCTAAGCAGTCAGGAGAAAAATATTTTGGTAAAAATGCATTATTACTGAGTAAGCCTAAGGAGGAGAATTCACATGATTTTGAAGGGATGATGAAGATGATGCAGAAGCTATCCAACAGAATAATAGATTTGGAAAAGGAAAAGGAAGCTCAGAAATCTTATAAGCCTTACTACAAAAGGAGAGAGGATAACAATCAGCCTAAATCTCCTCCACACAGTCCTGCATCAATGAACTTAATGGAGGTAGGTATTGATAAATTTTGCACTTTTCACTAGCAGCCCCATTCTGAAAAGAAATTGTCCTCAATGGATAAATTCAATGACTTTAGTAATGAATCAGCTGTTGGATTCCAAACGAACAGAAGCTAATGATGAGGAAGAAAAGGGTAGTAAATCCACAGAAAAACAAGAGGATGATGCTTTGGTTTTATGGGACTGTGTTTCATTTTTTGATACAGAAGATGAAGGTTCACTGAAACAAGAAGAAAAATCAATAACAAATGTAACGAGGAGTCAAGGCTTGTTAAATAAAGAAAATTCAATGCTTCCAAAAATTAAGAAATTGCAAGAGAATATGAAGAAGATACAGAAGAACAACAAAGATGATAAAATTCTTGAATTTACCATTAGAAGTCAAGATCCAAAACAAGTTAACATGCCTGTTAAGCCTATTGAAGACAAAGCTGATAATGTCAAGGAAAATCCTAAGGCACATAAGATGGAATACGATATTGTGGAGGACATAAAAAGGTCCAAAGCAAATATTTCATTATTTTAAATGTGCAATGTACCTCAACAAAAGGAAAAATTGTCGAAAGCACTTGAAGTACCAGAGAAGGAGCTTCCCACTAATAACCAACCTGTAGAAGAAATTATTGAAGCGAGTGTGGGAGGTAAGGCTAGGTTTAAAACCCCACTTTTCCTTTTGACTTTTGAGATTTTAAAACCATAATGTGAACAATTGCTTAGTAGACTTAGGGTCAGCAATCAATGTTATGCCACTATCATTCTGCCAAAAGATCAATGGACGACCTAAACCAACTACCTGGCAGGTTACTCAGTTAGACAGGACTAATGAGAAAGTAGTTGGGGAAATGGAGGATGTTCTGATTCAATTATCTGCCCATGAAAAGATATGTCAGTACATTGATATTGTAGTAGCAGACATCCCTCATGTTCATGGACTGGTTTTAAATCGAGACTGGTCAGCAAGGCTAAATGGGTATTTCGCATCAGATTGGTCACATCTGTGGTTGCCTCATAAAGGGAGCCCAAATCAGAATAAAATCTTAAGAGAACCCCACATGAAGCACAATGTCACTCAATTGGATGAAAAAAATGAATTAGTGAATTTTGTATTGGGAAATTATCTAATTGGACTAGAACTAGGAAACTACCAAACGGAAGAAGCTAGCAGTACACCAGACACCCAGCCCGATATCCTTCGATTTTCACGGGTCGATGAGATTGATTGTAAAATAGTAGATGTAGTTTTTTATTCAAGTATAGTAGAATTAGATAATGGTTAGTTCTTTTTCATTTTGTAGTCAAGCCTAGCTCCTTAACTTACAAGTTGCCAGATTTATAGGGGTGGGCAGAGAATTGACCAGTTAGTGGTTTAGTTCTCAAATTTTATTTTTCTTGCTTTTTGTTTCTTGATTATCTTCTACATAAATAAATTGATTTGGTTGTTTATTTTGATTTATTTTATTTCTGTTTGTTTTTAGTTAAAGTTTGTTTGATTTCAATAAAAGAAGCAAATTTTTGGTTGTATGGAAAGCATCAGAGTTCTGGATTAACTAAAATCCTTGATTATAAGACTGTGTATTATTGATTTATCTGAAAGAATTTCTTCTAGTTTAGCAATTTTCCTAAATGGATATGAACACATTGAAGTCCTACTTAATCCTTGTTAATTAACTCAGGATCAAAAGTTTTGGAATACTATCTCGAGGCTCCATCCATCTCACATTTAAAAATGTCCTAGGGGGTGACAACAAAAGATCCACGGAAAGGAAGCAGGGTAAACAGTATATTATATATAAATGACCCATGCCAAGAATTGAAAGCCAAAAGGAAAATAAGAGTAAAAAAACTCCTAAGAAAACAATATGTATCAAAACAAAGTACTGAACCAAATAAGTACAAAATTGCCAAAGTTCTTCTCTGTCTATGAGTTGAAAATCAGATAAATCTCTCACACAAAAGGACACTATGGATAGGGGAGCCTAAATAAAAATTCAGAAAGAAAGGCATGCAGGAGGACTCAAAAGAAAGGACAAAAAAGTCCAAAAGCACAAAAGTGCAAAATGGCATGGAGATGAGGAACAAACGAATATTTCTGTTTACCATATGTTACAATCCTATGGTGTCTAAGCTGAAAGCCACCCGAATACAAAGGTAAAAAATGAAACTCATACTCTTGGCCTCAAAAGAGTTATCTTGAATTTGAAGTCTTGGTTTCCATTTTCCTAAATTGGACTACCATCAATGATTAAAAGTACATATATTTTCCATTTGGGAAATCCAGACATCTAGAAGAATTCAACGTGTTGTTTTTATTGTCAAACAGTCTGTTACTTAAGGAAGAAATTGTCCAGAGATCTGGGTTCACTAGGTAGTCACCAATTGTTGCAGCTGCAACTATTTTCCTAAATTTTTAAAAAAATTTGGACCCTCCTTTTGATTTTATCTTGCCTGAAATTGTTTGGATTCCTGAATTCTGTTTTTCTCTGCTACAAATTTGGATTTTGAGGTCAACCGTTTTTCCTTCATCTCGGAAGTTGAATGATCTAAAACTGCCCATGCTTTTGACTGTGGGACTTAGCATTATTTATTTTGTCGATGTTTTGGTTTTATTGCTGTCGGAGTTTTGTTGAAGATTGAGTTGGGGTTTTTCTTCTCTATGCCACCACTATTTCGGAGATAAAACGAATTATTTTAACCGCTATACAACTCTAAAGTTTTTTGCGGCACTTAGTGATTTTTCATGTTTCAATGATTTTTTCTAATTGCAATCAGAAGTCTATTGATGTGTGTAGCGGGGAATTAGTTTTTTGTATCCCCGTCGTTTCAGAGGACGAATAGAGAATATGCCATTGGATATTTCCAATTTTCTCCGATGCCTTGATTTTATGGATAAATTTTTTACCTTGCGATGTTTGTTATCGCTATCAGAACGGTGTTGATGATTGATCGGAGTACTAGTCTTTTGTGTTGCCGACACAGCGGCAACATTGAGCCTTTGGTTGCGGAACCCGTTGTCTCTCCACTTTCCGTCATTGCAGTTTTCTAGTAAGCTATCTCGTCAATGTTTTATGTTGACTACGGAACCATTAGCCTATGTGGTTTCTGTCGTTGCGGCATTTTAGTGAACTAACCATATGATGTATATATGTTCCATTTGCCGCTGAGGAGTTTTTCTACCCGATGCTTAGTTTTCCCGACGGTGACGGTTTTCCTGCCGTTTTTTGTGAGCTCTTAACATATTTCATGGGTGACGGAGGTGCTCTGTTTTTTTATCGAGTTAGGTTTTTCACAATGAAAATGCAGTACCGAGATTCACGTTTGATGTTTATTTTTGTTGATAGTATGGTTTACGTTTTATTGAAAGTTAGGTGATATTGAATGCAGTCCGGATTAATGATGAATTTTTCGTTTCAATTGCAGACAGACCTAAAGGATTTTTCCAGAACCAGTTTGATGATTACTGCTTCAAAGAAGACATATACAAAATACAAAGCAGAATCAATAGTAGCAAAGGCCCAGGCTTGGAAAAAATTCATCAGTTACCAAGCTGGTCCCTTTTATGAAGTGCTCATAAGTCTTAATCTGAAATGTAATGCATTGTATGAATCATGAGCGCTCACAAAAGGACAAAATTGTGAGATTAAACAGTTGGGGAAGCCCAAAGGTCACCCAGGGAGGGAAACCCAAATGTTTTTCTATTTTGTATAAATGCAGGAGAATTAGAGGGAAGATGGGGACTTTTTCCCATTGAGATTCGTGAGAACATGTTGTAAAAAGAACTATTTCCTTTTGCAATAAGAATTACAAGTTTCCTGTTGGAGAAAGCTTGGTGGAATGTTCAAATGTTGTGCAATGGATTTGTTGAATGTGAACTATTTCATTTTCAGCTATTGTCCATTAACTATGAGATCATTCTAACTTTTTGAACCTATGTTCTTGTATGACTGCTCTCTAGTTTATTTTATGAAATTTACACTATGAGTAATGAATGTTTTTCATAAACAATGAGCTATCTTGTTGTTCATCTATCTATTAATGTTTATGTGTTTTGAAATAAGTAACAACTATCTGTGATTTTTCTTAAGGCATTATCAGAATTACATTACTCATTGACAAATGATAATCTTGCTCCCTATGGATAGGTTAGTTAGTTGGTTTTAGTTTTTTCTTGCTGTGTGTGATTTAGATGCGAGAGAGTTAAGACGAGAGGTAAGAACCTGCGCATCACATTGTGACCACTCCTCGTATTCTCTATCAATCTTCATTCTAGATAGGAACTTGCATATCATACTAAAAACTAAAAAAAAAAAAAAAATACACACATTGGACTAGGCCGTAACCCGTAAAACCCTTTATTTTGGTTACTTGACCTACGGTAGCCAGACCATAAACCAGACAGATTCTCCATACCAAACAATAGCGGGCTAGTTGGGAATTTTTATTGGGGAGAATCCCTAACTGTTTTTACCTGTGATTTTTCAAGCCTCAACATATGGTAAAGCTTCAACAACATACACAGTGCACACAATCAAAGACACCTTCACAAGGTCTAAAGACTAGTATGAGTCTAAGATAACCCTAAAAAAATCAAAATCCATAACCACACAAGTTAAACTCTGGGTACTCACACTACAATATGCCCCCTCAGAATAACACCTGCGTTGTAGTGCAAAAATCCCTTCGAGATCTACACGTCTGAAAAAAATGACGGGATCTAACACACCAGAGGTGCATTGATGGCTCATGAATGCTCCACTTACCCATTTGAATTCAAATTTGGCCTCTTGGTGTACTTTGGATCCAAAACATGAATCAATAGGTTCACACTATGATCTTGTCATTTCTTGGCCACCTCTTAGCCTATAAAAAAGGCCATGGGAATTCTAATTGTAAAAATATTCAAGAGAAAAGTTAGGCTATTGGAATTGTGATTGAGCTCCCCTTATCTCACCTCTTCCCTCTTATCAAAACATTTCCAAAGCTCTCTTTCCTTCTTACCTCAAGGTGAAAGTTATCTTCTAATTCATTGGTACATTAACAACACTTAAGGCATTTGTTGGACAAGATAGGCCTTCCTTAGGAAGAGTTTTTTCCTCTATTTAGAGATCACCTCTTGAAGGTGGTGTATAAGTTTGACCATTGGGAAATATACAATTGATTTGGCTCACATTAGTTGTTGGAGTTTTCATTCTCTCCCCCCCTTGTTACTTTGTTTAAATTCCATTCTCATTTTTTTGTTGTTTTTCTTTGTTTCCCTCTAACTATCTATTGCAGGATCACTTTGGGTCACTCAGCCAACCCACCAATGGGCTCCATATATTGAGGCATTGATGCAACCTTCAAGGCCTATCTCCATCCCAAAGTGAGAAGTATTCTTGTGCATCATTCCCCACAACACGTCCTGTCTGCGCAATGATTTAATTGCCAAAGTCTATGAAGGTGTACATACCCTACCCCTTCAAATCTGAACCCATGACACCATAGGAGGAAATTCATGTCTTAATTTAGGCCCACTCAAGCTACATAATTTATGCATATACCAAAATACTGTACAATTAATATCATGAGGGACCAAAACCCATCATCCTCACATAAATTTAAATATTCTAAACATAACTTTATAAAATTAGACTCATTAAATGTTTAACTATTACCAAATTTGTTTTAAATATATTCCTGTTTATTCGATATTTGATCACAAGTACAAAATTAGAAATTAATGACTAAAATCCGACTATAAATGACTATTTCTGAGTCGACGACTAATAATAGCTAATTTCCACCATCTTATAGCTTGACTAACTTAGTCATATTTCATCTAGTCATTAATAGCTTGACTTATTAGTCATTGATTTAGTCATTGATAGTCAATGCTCTAGTCATTGATTTAGTCATGGATTTAGTCACTACTTTAGTCACTGATTGCAGCAATTAATGACCAAATATACAACTAAATAAACTACTAGATGATAACATATTAATGAATAATATAAATATGACTAAACATTAGTCACGTTATAAGATACGAGAAATTAACTACTAATGGTCCTATATATGCGAATTTAGTTGTTTTTGTAGTCACAAATTTATGATAGGGTACAGAGGAAACGAACCACCAATCTCCTACCTATAATTAGGTAGGCACTCTACCATTGAGCTAGCACCATTTAAGAAGTTGTTATTACTTGATAATGATGATATTCAAACAAATTTTGCATCATTCAAGCATACAAAATAATGATTATCAAGTTATAATAGATCCATAATGGCTTACCCTATGCTAGTCCTTCAAGTCTTTCTTGCACTTAATAAATGCATTTGAAAGACTTGAAGGACTATTACAAGGTAATGCATTATGTATATGTAGTAACTTGATCATCATTATTTTGTATGCTTGATTGATGCAAACTGCAAAAATCCCAAAAATTTATAGGAATGACAAGCATGCGTCCAATGTTAGACTATCTACCGAGTCATCTCGAGTCATGCCAAGATATTTGAATTTGACTAAAAATTCATAAGTAAATTGAATATGGTGGTTGATGATGTCATGGAAAGGAGAATTTCAATTTATATAGAATCAAAGGATGAGAAAATGGAGCAACTCATCGCCCAAAATGTATATAGAATAGTAAAAAGAAATATACAACTAGTTCCATTTCAAACCAAGAAGAATGGGCATTAACTTTAAGTACTCTTATCTACTAGATAAATGGAAATGAAATGAGATGAAATATTACCAACAATACCTACAAGTTTTCTTGCTGACAATAAGTATGAATACTTATGTGATCATTTTATTCATAGGTGACTTAAACAATCACTAACCTGCAATCAATGCAATAAACCATGTTCAGATTGATATATAAATAAAATAAAATAAAAGTTAAAGATAGGATATGCCAATCCCACTATAATTTATACCTCGAAAGAGAACTAGAAAATCTCCCACAATTGTTCAACTTTGTCCAAAATTCCCACATGGAATGCCACTGTTTAAGCAAAATAAAAAGAAATTGAAAACATGGAAGTAGTAATTTACTCTACCTTCCTATTGGATGCAGATTCTCATAGTTGTACAACATAATTAGTCAAACACATACAATAAAATTATAAATGGACAAAAAGAAGAAAACAATGTGGTTTAGACCTTCCTTTATATACTCATATATATTATCATTAGAATTTTTCTCTTACGAGACAAGTCAATAATGAAACAATTGACATACCTAAGAGAGAGAGAGATAGGCAGTTGTAGGGAAGAGTGAGGAAAATTCAGACTTCAAGGTATCAATCAAAACAATCTAGAAACAAGGATGAACGTTCAATCCCATTGTTGTAATAAATTACAGTAGTTTAGGACAATCATACATCAAGCAAATCAAAGCTCCTTTCAAATGTGTAGAGACAACCTTAACCCACACTCTAGCACATCCATCATACTGCGACACACTTCCATACATAGTAGCAGCCTCAAGGAGGCTGAAAAGGAGCAAAAAAAACCTTTATAAAGTATAAACAGTCTCGGCATGCTGCAGAAGGATGAACAAGAACCAAAACAACCCTAGAAAAGGTCATGGTAGGCACCAACAAAAACACACTCATAGAAAAGACCTCAGAAACACAGAAAGAGTCAAGGCATCCCAAGGAATAGTCATGGTTCAATTTAGCAGACTCAACAAAGGTCACAACCCAGCTTAGGATCCCCAAAAAGGTCACGACTCAGTACAAAAAACTCACAAAGTTCACAGCTATGTCCAAACATCCCACAGAGGTCATGGTTCTGTCCAAACAACCAAAAGAGATCATGTCTTTGTCCTAACATAGGTGACAGTTCAATCCAAGGCAACCCACAAGGTCACTGCTCAATACTAGAAACCTCAAAGGTCATGGTAGGTACCAAAAACAATGTTAGACTCACAGAAAATACCTCAAAATAGTCGGCAAACAACATATACACCACTGTCTTGTTTAGTTGTACCTTTTCTAGCTCTTAGTCTAGGTAGGTCATTGTAAATTTTAAAATTTTGCACATTCTTGTAAAGTCTTAGGTAAACCGTGATTTTACATAAATCCCTACAAAACAGTTCTAGTTCTTTCTTCTTTTCATTAGTCAACAACATCATTGAACATGTATCAATTAGAAAAGATTGAGAAATTAAATTTAATCAGAATACATAGGTGATGACCCCCTGTAGACTAGCAGTTGAATCTATTTGATTCTCAGATGGATGTTTTTAATCATCTAGGAAAACAATTTTTTTTGCAGTTAATGAATTGACCAAACTTTCCTCATGGAGGTTAGCCATAAGATTCATTCTTACACAACTGTGAAACACACATTTGTTGATTATAAACTCCTAACTTCCAAATTTTCAAACTCTGCAAGCTCTATCATCACTTCCAGAATGTTTATCTTCAGTGCTTTAGCTAAGAGTGATGGGAGCTCATGTTTATCATTTGTTCCATGAAGAAACATTAATTTCTAATTTCTAATAACATACCAATTTACTGTAGACTTACAATTTTTATCAAGCTCTGTTTCCAAAACATAATAAGAAAAGCTTTAATTTGAAATTTTGATTATTCCCATGCTTTGGGATCAGTATACATTTCAGATGTAAAAACTTAGTTTTAGAAAGAATGAAGTGGTTTCCTTATCTACAAATAAATAACCTTACACATGTAGAAATGATTCGTAAATGATGAAACTTGAATAAGTGGACATAGTCCCACAACTATTTTACCATGTCTAAGATTTAAATCATAAATAATGTGTACAATGTACTTGCTCAGGGAAATTTCCATCATTTTCAAACATCCAGCCTGAAACATTTCAGATTGGTTTTTCTTGGTAAGAAACTAAACACATGCTATTGTAATGTGCAGGAATTGATGACATCTTTGTGCTTGTAACAATTCTGAGAAGTCATCTAAAACCCCCACAATTGGAATCACTGAACAGAGTTGGGTCATCAAAACCTAAAATCGAGATGAACTTTTACTGTAACCATAACAAGACCATCACTCGTTCTGACAACCTTATCAATTCTAGAATCATTCTTTATTTCCTCTGTAGTACTTTGAGTGTGTCTCAAGGTCAACACAATAGGTGCTATGTGAGTTGTGAAGCCTTGCGCAGCAAGGGAATCTAATGACAAGAAATTTCATAAGGAATGAAATCAACAAGTGTCTTACAGGAACGAGTGCACAATAGACTTGGAGCCACAATGAATTGGACATGAGCCTAAGGAAACCAAAATATGGGGTTTACTTGCGAAAATGAGCATACCTTGAAGAAGTTTCCCAACACATGTAGGAAGCTTGCAGACTTGACGAGCATCACCTAAGGGTATACTTGGTGGATTCAATCATGAGAGGCTTGGACGTGGGATCACTTGAAGTGCCGCATGAGATGTGCAAGGGCTATGAAGAAGATATCTGATGTAACGAAAGGAACACAATTATGGCATTGGGCTCAAGAGACGGTTGTTACAGCTGATTTTACCACACATGGTGGATCACACCTTTATGGCCTTCCCTGTCCCTCTGCAGACTCTTTAGACCCCATGGACCATTTTTGTACCTTTGATGTTTCCAAGGTAATCCCTAAAAACATGCATTATTTGCTATACGCGACTTTTAAACCTATTCTCGCGTATATACGTGGATATTCCCCTCAAACCCTGCATACATCGGGATGTGTGCAAAAGGACAAATAATTTTGGAGTTTTCCTTGATGTGGATCTGAGTCACTTGTCTCTTGGCCTTCCATATGCCTTGAGATCGCTTGGATTTGACCTTCCATTACCCCATTGAAGCACTATTAATGAACCCTTTTAATACATTGAAGAGGGTGTAATTGAAGAGAAAGAAAACTATAGTCCATTGTTGTCGAATCTTATACTTGAGTCTGCTTCCCTTTGTCCCTTGGAGCGCTTTGCGTTCTTCCCAAGCTTGCCTTTGCTTGTGAGCTTGCTATCGAGAGATGGAGGATTTAAGTGGTGGAGGCCCAGGTGGAGGAATCAATTTCTCCGATTCATAGACATGCCGACAGAGGTTGTCACTATTGTAATCTTTGATTTGTATTAATAGAAATATATTTTCCTATCCAGTAATGTGTATTTAAATGAGTATTGAATCCATGGATGCTTTTAAATGCTTATATGTTATTTATTATATATGCTAGAGTAGGTCTAACACAATTATATAGCTTGCTTGTCTTGTTTGCTGAATGTTGAGAGAGCAAATAGTTAATATAAGCGAGAGTGGAAAAGCTCAAAGGGGATCTACATCAACAGTCCGGAATAAGTTATGTTTCGAGATCCTTTAGTGTTAGATGTTTGGTTTCTCTTGCATATAGGAAAGGATTGATTTCTGCAGTTACTCTATCTGTTGTGGTACCCCAAGCCATAGGAAGTTTTCTCTGTAACAGAATTGGCGACCATACTGGGGAGTTCCTAGTAATTTCCTTTGGGGGTTTTTATCAGCATTCAATGTTCTTGAATTGCTCTGATTTCTCTGTTTCTGAGTTGGGTCTGGGGGCATGTTTTCCTGGTAGTGTCTGATAGGATATACGCGTACATATGCAGGTTTTCTACACACATCCGCGTATGCCCTGAGTTTTGACTTTGTGGGGAAGATTAAGTGTTGCTGGGTGAGTTTTGATGATTGCTGAGTCTTCATGGATGCTTCTAGAGTCTGTATACACCTCTGTTTCTGACCAGAGATGCTTTTTAGTTTGAATTTTTTAAGAATGTTCTTGTCATTGCATTTTCTATTTTTTGTTTTGGGATTAGTGCATTAGGTCTCTTTTATCTTAGTGCTTTGCGCGGGTGTTGTTTGATAGTGCTTGTAGAGTCTAGGGGAGGTAGAGTCATTCTTTTGCTTTATTATCTCATTTTAATTCAAAAAATACAAAAAATATTTGTTTCTTTTGTATCATTATGCATTATTGCATTTTGCATGGTACTTGCACTAGGTTTGCTTGGAGAAGTATTAGTCAGGTTTTCATATAGGAATGATTACATTTTCATTTGAAGGAAATTTTGCATTTCATGTAGTAGCATACCCCTTTTTTCATTCGACACAGTGCATTTGCATTGATTGTTAGGTGTGCATTTTACTTCTATTTGCGTCATAACACCATTAGTTGGACAATCATTTGCCCTTTTGAGTAATAAGCCAATTAAAATCAACACATAATAAAATGAATTACACTCTTTTCTTTTATAGGGTGCACCAACAAGATTAGGTTTTAGGGTCTTGGAATAGTTCATTGTGAGTAAATTCTCCAAGAACACTAAAAAAAACATGTATGTGTCTGTCCAGGTGAGAGTGTGAAATTCCTTGGTATAATTAGTGTTTCTCAGGAACCTCCTCTTACAAGGGAGTTAAGCACGAGGCAGTGTGAGCGGTTAATGATTGGGATGACCCCTGGTCATAACTGAGTAGCATTGGAGATATTTCCAGGATTGTATTCGTATCTGGGGGATCTTTCGGGAGTTTTGGGCTTTGCTACCCTTCCCATACGCTCAATCCTGCCTGCGACTATCCATATGAGCATTGGTTATATTGAGGTGACCTTATTTGCCTTTCCTAGGTTATCAAGGGGGTACTTCACAGAGGTTATTCTGCAGGTGTCTTGGCTAGGTAGGGGTCGGATAGCATAGTCTCTTTATGTGTTGAAGCTGAGGGCCACTATAATTGGTTACGAACCTCCACTTGTTGCCTATGGGAGTATCAAGCCTCTCCTAGGCAAGACATACCTACTTCATTCGGGAGCTCACATATCCTGCCCTTGTTTGCTTGTGATTTGGCTTTACATTGTATAGGTGTATGCTCTGTGCACTCTAGTTTGCCTTGGGTTTGTGTAATTAGAAAGAGTCTTTTTAATTTTTTGAGTCATTCTGGATTCAGGTGCGGTACTTCACCGTTCTCGTTGTTTAGTAGGACTTCCACCTTCCACATCTCCTCCTCCTTTGGGAGAGAGAAACAAACAGCCCAGGCGGACTACTTCTCACATTGATTCACACATGATGGGAGATCACAAGGATGAGATTCCTGAGATGTCTTCTCCACCTCAAGAGGTTGGGGAGGAAGATCCTCCTCCTGTATATGATCCTTCACCTGAAATACCTTCACATTCTGGTTATGATCCTTCATTCACAGGTCGATGGTATTGGTTTCTAGGAGACGAGACTCATCATGAACCCACAAGCATTATTCATGTTCTTTATGGCATGCCCGATATCCCTACACATGATCCAAAACATCATGCCGAGTCAGAAATTGAACCTAGCACTATGCTTGGGGGCACTCCTATTCCTTTCAATGCGGAGAGATTTGGGAGCGCTAGTCACATTGCACCTTCCATCCCAGTGGTGGAAGCTACCTCACATGTCTGTCCTAGACCTATTGTTAGTAGTCATATGCGGATACCAAAACCAAGACAAGTGACCATAGGGAATACCACTTACATCCCCTCACATGTCCCTTTGTCCTAAATTCCTACTCCTTCGAATGCATTTTTGACAACCCTTCCTCCCCCTCATTCACGTGGTCCTTCGGGTTGGAATGTTGCTAGTAGTCATGTTCATACTGTGACTACTTGCAAAGTAGTATCTCAGAGTTAAGCACCTCCTATTGTCTTGGGAGGTCATATTCCTGTTTCTAGATCATCTTACAGTCCATCACAAGGATTTCCCCATATCGCTAATTATGGAGCTTCTCATGGGACATCCCATGGGACATCTTATGGCGCTTCTCATGGACAATGTTATGGACCGCAGTATGGACAGGGCTATTAAACCTATGGGTACAGGTATCAACAACCCACTTACTCATCTAATTATGGCTTTGTAGCACCGGATAGTCAAGGTACACCACACCATAATGCTTCCATGCAACCCTACACGGGTCAAACGGGAGGAGGATATTATGGCCAAGGCCATGGTATTTACAGTAGTCAGCCTAATATGAAACAAAACTATCAGGGAGTGTGGCATAGACCGGCTCAACCTAGGCTCCCTCTCCTTGCAACATTAAATTTACATGACTTGTCAAGACTAATGAACGATCTGGTATCTCATGACCCGGCTTGGCCGACTGTCCCTAACAACCTTCCCTCGGACATTCCCAAATTCGAGGGAAAAGCAAGAGAAGATCCTAGTGAACATGTCACTACCTTTCACCTTTGGTGCTCTTCTAATTCCTTACATGATGACTCAATCCGTTTAAGACTATTTCAATGCACCCTCACCAGGCCTGCAGCGAAATGGCAGATAGAGTTACTGAGGGGGGCATTCATTTTGTTCGATGACCTTGCTATGAATTTCCTCTATCACTTCCAGCTACCTATGCATTAAGACATTAGTACAAAACTCTTGTTGACATTTTGACAAGACAAAGCCACACATGTCTCAGACCATATCCAAGAGTGGTGTAGACAGAAGAGGTTGATTAAAGCTTTCATACCGTCGAAGTTTCTCCTTGAGTGATTCCTTAAATCGTTTCTACCTTACATCTCGAAGGATGTTTCTACATCCAGATTACAGAACGAGGAACAAGAAATTTTTAGGGCACAGGAATTGGATTTGATTTATGCTCAATCCAGACTATTATATGAGATCATACCTAACACTCTGCATTCTAGTTTCGATCCCAAGATCAAACCTGGACCACATGCCGATGGCATTGTGGGTTGTACACGTACCAAACCTGTGGATTCAGTTGTGAAACAAGTGAATCAATTTTCTATTAATCAATCTGCTTGGGGAAAAGCCACAGCTTCGTCTCAACCCACCCAAATAGCGAATGTACTTTTAGTGCAATCGTCGGACCAGAAGGGCAACCAGCATCCCAAAAGGAATAAGAAAAAGGGTAAAAACAATTGTAAGGGTGGGAACAAGAATGAAAATGCCAATTTCAATGACAAGAATGCCCGCAATGCAATGTGAATCTAAACATAAGGTTAATTTTCCTTGCAAATTATGTAAGGATAACCACCTCACTCACTTGTGCCCTCGTATGGAAGATGCCTCGAAGTTCATAGCACAGGGCCCAACTGTGCTGACCAAGCCTTTACCCATAATCAAAATATGAACTTGAGGACCCATGATCCTCATTGTGCGTTGGGTGGAGATAAAAATCCGCTAGAAGCCAGTACTGGTCATGGTTGCATCAACATGGTGCGTGCTATTAAGGTTGTGACTCATGCAAAAGACTATGGTTCGTCACAAACGGACCTTGGAAAGAAACCCACTCCAATCGAGAGTCCTTTGTGTATTGAAAACCCTATGGATAAACCTGAGATTGCACCTCGCATTCCTAAGGGAGTCCTAAAGTGTTCGGGACACAATCCTAATTCCCGATCAGCCCAGAACTATTCTGTTGTCAAGGATTTGGGCCAAACTCCTTATGCGATGTCTACGCTTGAAGTACTTAAGAGTTGTCCTTTGCAAAGGAAAGCTTTGCTTTCTGCTCTTGGGGTTAATGATGACAGCTCTTCTTCCATCATCAAATTTGAAACCATGGGACTACAGCCTCGCTTTCCTTACTACCTGTCTCTCTTGATTCATGCAGAGTTTCTTAACATGATCGTCAAACGCATTGTGATTGACAAAGGTGTTGCTGCTTATGTGATGTCTTTGTCGTGCTAGAAGGGTTTGGGTTCTCCCGATTTGTCTCAATCTGCTAACATGTTGAATACCTTTGATGGTAGATCGTTTTGACTACACGAAATCCTTCCTTCTCTTAAGTTCCATTTGGGAGGGAAGACAGTTGCAATCGAGGTCGAGGTGGTTGATGCGCCCCTTGATTACAATCTTTTACTAGGTCAGAATTGGATGTATAGTATGCAAGTCGTAGCCTCTTCTCTATTTCGAGTAGTATGCTTTCCATTTAATGCGAAGATTGTTACGATTGATCATAAATCATTCAAAAATCTGAGTGTTAATGCATCGTTGAGAGCTTCTATCCCGATTATTGATCATTCTCATCCGGCAACTAGGAGTGTAAGTGTAGGTATGTATCCATCCCTTATGGGGACCTTTAGTTGTCCTGCACCCGTTCTTATGATCAGATCTAGTTTCGATGGGGCTTCATATTCATTGAATTCGGTGTCTTTTCACACTACCCATATGGAATATCCTTGGATTATTCCTTCACCGAGTCCTTCGAATGGACCTGGTGAATTTGACATGTCGTTGCCTACAACAATTATAGCATATCAAGCAAATCTTGATTGTGTTGCAGAGCCTAGTCCTTCCTCTTCGTGGATGGAGGAGGAGGACTTGTATGTGCTTCCTGCATGGGAAGTTGAGTCCTCTCACGCACATGATTTCCTTGATGTTTTTTTTCCATCAGATGAAGCCATTGTTGAGGCCATGTCTGGGGTTGAGCCACCTTGGGAAGAGTTACATCATAGATCCTATTTTCTTCCCGAGCTTGACCATTTGGAGCATGAGGAATTTAGGGAGATTCTTAGCGAGAAGATAGGTAGTCCCATGGTTCCATTGAGCTCTCCTGGTTAGATGGCTGATGGGAACATGGCGAATATATCTCCTACTATTCCTATAAATATCTCTCGCGATCCTGGCAAGATTGAGAATGTCTACATTGGGGCGGAATGTTCCGTTGATGAGATTAAGGAGTATACCGAGCTGTTCAAGGAGTTTCATGAAATATTTTCTTGGTCATATGAGGAAATGTTGGGTATCGACCCTTGTATTGTCGAACATGAAATTAAGACCTATCCAAATGTGAAGCCCGTTCAACAACGTTTGCGTGCAGTGAATCCTAGAAAAACACCCGCTATTATGGCTGAGATAGAGAAGCTGTTAAAAGCCAGTTCTATCTATCCAGTTCCCTTGACGAAGTATATTTCAAACCCTGTTCCAGTTGATAAGAAGCAAGGAAAAATCCTTATATGCACTAATTTCCATGATTTAAATCGTGCTTGTCCTAAGGATAATTTTTCCACACCATTTATTGATCAAATTTTGGATGAGTGTGAGGGAAGCGAGGTATTTTCCTTTATGGATGGATTTTCTGGATATAATTAGATTCAGATCAAACCTGGGGATCAACACAAAACTGCATTTATTTTTCCTTGGGGTACGTTTGCATTTCGGAAGATTCCTTTTGGTCTTAAAAATTGTCGGAGCCACATTTCAATGGGCTATGACCTTGATTTTTCATGATCTCAAATCGATTATTGAATTCTTTTTGGATGACCTTGCTGCTCATTCTCGGTTGAGAGTGCGTCATCCATGCCATTTGAGATTATTTTTTGAAATATACCACCATTACCTAGTTAGGTTAAATCCTCATAAGTGCATCTTTTGCATGAAGTCTGGTCGCTTTCTAGGGTTCATTGTTTCTAGGGAGGGTATAAGAGTTGATCCCTTAAAGGTTGAGGCAATACTTCAATTGTCTCCCCCACGCAATATTAGACATCTTCAATGTTTGCAAGGCATGGAAAATTTCTTACGAAGATTCATGGTTAACTTTGCCAATTTAACTAAAGGCTTTATGTGTCTTTTAAAGAAGGACACTACCTTTTCCTGGGATGAGCAAGCCCAAGAGTCCTTTGATGCTCTTAAGCAATCCTTAACACCGATCCTCGTGCTTAGTCCACCTGACTATAGTCATGACTTTTTTATTTATGTGACCAGGTCCATGGAGACAATTGGTATGGTTTTGGTTCAGGAGGATGAGGAGCTCCATGAGAATGTCATATATTATTTGAGCCAGAACCTTATAGATGCGAAAATCCATTATTCCCTTGTGGAGAAACTTGCCTTAGCCACCGTTCATGTGGGTCAAAGATTGAGACACTACATTCTCCTTCGCCAGACCTTGGTGGTAGCTCATGTCAATCCATTTCAATTTGTCCTCACTAGAAGGATGATCGGGGGAAAGTATAATAAGTGGATTGTTATTTTGCAAGAATTTGATCTCGAGCTTGTTTCAATGAAATCGAAGAAATCATTGATTTTTGCAGTGCTCATTTATGATTTTCCAAGTGTGGAGGAGGAGGAGGTTTATGAGGATACATTTGTTGATGAGCATATTTTCGTTATCTCAACTTTGGATCCATGGTATGGGGATATCATCATATATTTACAAATGTTGAAGGTCCCTACTCACCTTTCACAGGATGAGCAACGACGATTACATCACGTATCTAAGAACTACCTTATAGTGGATAACACTTTGTACTGTCGTGGGGTATATTCCATTTTACGTCGTTGTGTAACCCATGAAGAGGCTGAGGTTGTGCTAAATGAATGCCATGGAGGGGCGTGTGGTGGTCATTTATTTGGGCTTTCTACAGCCCAAAAAATCTTGAGAGAGGGATATTTTTGGTCGTCGATCTTCAAAGATTGTGTCAATGCAGTCCAGAAGTGTCACCCTTGCTAGGTGTTTGCATGCAATATGTGCTCATATCCTGCCCCATTACATATGATTATCACCGTCGGTCCCTTCACCAAGTGGGGGATTGAATTCGTGGATTGCAACCCAGCTTCGGCTAGGGGGCATCATCATATTATAGTGGTTGTTAATTATTTCACGAAATGGGTTGAGGCAATGCCCATGATTAAATTCGATGGTGAGACAACCACGCATTTCGTATTCAACCAAATCATTACTTGGTTCAGCATTTCGAAAGAGCTTGTCACTAACCATGGTAGGCACTTTCAAAATAGAATGATGGAAGAGTTGGCCTCAAAGTTAGGGTATAAGTAGGAGAACTCCTCCTCTTATTACCCTCGGGTGAATGGATAGGTTGAAGCAGTGAACAAATCACTTAAGTCCATTCTCCAACGAACCATCGCACAAAACAAGATGAATTGGAATATCATGTTATATGCTGCTTTGTGGGCCTATAGGACCGTAGTTAAGACTGCCACTGGTTTTTCTCCATATCAGCTCGTACATGGAGTGGAGTCTGTTTTGCTGGTTGAATGTGAAATCCCTTCATTGAATCTAGCTATAGAGCTTTTACCAAACACTTCCGCATTGGAGGAATGTTTGGTCCACTTAGAGCAGCTTGATGAGCAGCGTCGAGATGCCTTAGTGGCTCTAGAAGTAAATAAGCATCACGTTAAGGTCCAATATGATAATTCTGTCTATCTAAGGAGGTTTAGTGAAGGTGATTTGGTCCTTTTGTGGGATCAAGCTAAATAACCCTTGGGGGAAGGGAAGTTTAATCCCATGTGGCATGGTCCTTACGTAGTCAAATATGTGTTAGAGAAGGGTGCCTATGAGCTAGTGGATTATGAAGGGACAGCCTTGGCAGAGCCTATAAATGGGCTCTATCTTAAAAGATACTATGCATGATATTCAGCCAAGCTGATTATTGTATATTATTGTACAGTTTTTTTGCATAGATAGGCTTTCTTATGGTGATCGGGTTTGTTGATTAGCTTTTGTTTCTTATGGAAGATGTCAATGGAGTCTTCTGCTTACATAGGATTTGCTGATGGTGCTGGCCACCACACTCAACACTCAACCTCTGTTGCTTGGGTGATTTATACTCTTACGGGTTAGGTATTGTCTTCAGGAGGGGTATGTTTACAGCCTTCTTCAAACAATGTTGTTTAGTATCGTGACGTTATCGAGCTATTGCGGGATGCCATTTCACATGGTGTTCTCTCTCTTGAGTTACATCTTGATTCGCAGTTATTAGTGTCACAACTTAATGGCTTGTATCATATTAGGGATCTGACATTATTACGAAGATTCTTACATGTGAGATTGTTAGAACGACAATTTGAGAACATAACATACATACATGTTTCAAGAATTTTTAATCAAGTTGTTGACTCATATGCTAACTATGTGTTAGATTGGCATTTATTTCATAGACTATAGGCATATCACA
Organism: Pseudotsuga menziesii; assembly: GCA_001517045.1. NCBI lineage: Eukaryota > Viridiplantae > Streptophyta > Pinopsida > Pinales > Pinaceae > Pseudotsuga > Pseudotsuga menziesii. Next base: position 78,574 of record LPNX011125261.1, on the reverse strand, counting down.
AACATACATTTTTACACACATGTAAATAAATAAAATCAATCATCATAAAAAAAATTCATTAAACATCCAAAATGTGACATCATAATACATAAGTGTCATAATACAAAAATGGGGCTTCCGAGCCACCAAAATATAATACACGGTAGTACAAAAATGAAGCACTCTCAAGTCTCTAAGCCTATGGATGAGGAGGGGGGTTCTAATCATGGTAGCACACCATGGCTCTAGCTATTTGTCAGAATAACCAAACCCATGCTCATGGTGCACCAACCACCTGACGCTACATGGACTTAGGCAAGTCCTTGACTTGCACCATGGGTACCCTGTGTGTCACACGTACAAAGTTTGTGTGGATGATTTGGAGCATCCGCTCCACATTCACATCCATGATGTCATCTCCTCTTCCCCTTCGCCTATGATGAGGGAAACCATTAGGCCATCATGGTCCAACATCTGCATATACATGATAGATTGTCACTATGTGTCATCACACCAAAACATGTCTTTTAAGTCATTATATAAAAAAACAAAAAAAAAAAATTAATAATTCGAAAAACTTAAAAAGAGAGTTTGGGATTAATTACCTATATCACCATATGCTGCTCCTGGTGGTAGGGTCATGTCCAGGTCTCCCCAAAAAAATATTCCCGCATAGGGATAATCATCGATGGCAACAATCTGTTGCGGCCACCATGGAAAGAAGTCAGCTGGGTAGGGGTTAGACACCCTACCTACACCCATTCTGTGCATAGCATCTACCCAACGTCGTTGGGCCATATCTCGAACCCCGTGAGGAGGAATGTCAACTCTAAGGATTAGCCCTGGTACATGCTCAAAGAAGAACGTGCTCAGTATGCTGCCGAAACCGAAGTTTCGTACCCTGCCCATATTGTAGTCACTGAGATGCTACTTCATGTTACTCAACAACGCAGTGCTCTAGTCATACACCGTGGGTCTCATGCACTCCACTGCATAGAATGTCATTGGCCGCGAGGCTTGGTGGAGTGATGCTAGACCAACTATCCTGTCAAGTGCCAATAGTATGGCCTTTAGTCATAGTACCTAGATGGAGTTTGTCGGGATCTGACTCCCAACCTTTTCAATGTCTATAAAATAGTATACTGCAATGTACTCATCAATGGCGAGGCTACCTCAGGGCCCACAAGAGCATAGATTCACCACCTCTCCCTGTCGGGACAATCCAATAATGAAATATATGTCCCCCACCTCTATAGTGAGGGACATCCCATCGATATGAAAGGACTCTGAGTCTGGATCCTAGTAGTCTGCTAGCATCTATAGGAGTCTTGGCTTGGCCCTCAGGCTACCCAGACACCAAAACTTGTATAGCCCACATGCACATAGAGCTTGTTGAGCCATTAAATCACCCCGAATAGCCTCGTCTACATCTCCATGTTCCCTCTCCCTCCATTCTAGATCCATCCTGCACATTAAAAGTAGTTTTTGGTCAATATTTACCTTAAAAAACGTTGTTTCGTGGCAGCATACATGGCTGTTTGCAAAACAGCTATGTATGTACGCAGTTTTGGGAGGTTTTTCCATGTATATCCATCCCTATACATGAAAAAATCCCCTATATCTACATATAGCCATCCCTATACGCGAAAAAAGCCCCGATATCCGCGTGGGCCAAAATGAGCATTTTATACTGGCCTAAAAATCAAATTTGACCATGGAAATTGAAAAAAATTGCATGAAGATGGAAGAGGACATGAGAAATTACCTGGAACAAACGGTGTTGAATTTTGTCAGAGGAAGCTCCCGGAATTCGCATTGGAAGTTTTGAGCTCAAATGGGTAAAAATTTCAAATGATATGTAATTTTTGAATTTTTTACTATTCATAGAAAATTATTGAAAATTTTAAAAAATTTTACCCACTTTCTATAGTTTTGAACCGTTTCTGACCATTTTGGACCGTTTTGGACTAATTTGATGATGTAGGAGTCCATTTTGAGCACCATTTCAACCATGGTGTTAACCTATTCGTGTCGTTTTCAGGTATTATGTCTAAACTGGCATATAGGTTAGATTTCACATTCCTTTGCACTTTGCATGACCTTATGACCATTTCATTATAATCTTAGGTACGAACCCATTCTATCTTGTCACAAAACCTCCTTGTTGTTTTAGAAGTGACATGATGTGAATGGTAGAGCTTGACCATACATGGGTGCCCTAGTTAGCTCCTTTTCTGCATTTGGTGCCCATGCCGACATTTTTTCCTTTAGGGTGTGGGAGTCCTTTGTATAGTATGATCATGTTTTTGCGCAATATCGTCATATTCCTCTTGATCTTTTTGTTGGCCTTTTTCCCCAGGACTCCCTTATGTCAAGTTGTAATTGCATTATCATGAGTTTTTTCTGCCTCATTCATCCTTATGTCAGCCTCCCTGACTTTGATTACCAGCTATATAGCCCGATATTGTCTCATGTCTAGCCATACAATGCCATTTTATATATCCTTTGCAGCTTGATTCCCCATTTTTACCGGGAGGGGACTTTCCCTCGAGTGTTGTTATCCTACACATGTGTCCTTGCATTGAGCATAGTTATGTTTCGTTGCTTGGAACTAGTTTTTTTCCCATTGACACTTGTCTCCTCCTAGTATATAACTATAAAGCACTTTTATTCTTTTTCAATCTATTCAAAATATTTGAAAAAGTCCAAAAACATTTCAAAAAACCAAAAAGCCGAATAAGAAAAGATGTTATCTTTGGCAGCAGTCGAGTCATGTCACCTTCGAACAAAGCACTGTATATCACATCCGTTGGTTGGGTTAATAGTTTGAATTTAGGAGCTATACTCGTTTCTCTGAGTTTATCTCCACCGACTGGTTAAGCTTCCATTCCCTATGCAGCCTCTGTTGATGCCTCCTGTGTCGCAGAGATGTCCTAGTTTTGTATATCGAGTCTATTCTTCCTACATTCAATCATCATTCCCCTTTATGCTCTTGTTCGAAGGAAGTTGAAACATGAGTCGGCCATTCCTCAGTTCTTTTGACTTTGCATGTCATCCATTCCCGGTACTGATACTAATTCGTGCACTTTATGATTGAGTCCTTCCACATTATACAGCCTTGCTGAGTACCTCGTGTTGGATGATGAGGGATGCATTAATGCCCTCCTTCCAGCAGATTTCATCCCATCGTCTTCAGATCATTTATTCTAGGATAGGAATCTAGAGTCATTTTTGAGTGCCTTGAGACTTGCAGTCATCAGTGGCAAGTTCTCTCACCATCGACAATTTTTGGAATACATCAATGTCCCCTGATCGATGGATTCTCTCAAGTGTTTGACATCAACACATTTATTCACACTTGTTAGTTTGCATTCTAGTACCTTGATTCCCATTTTCATTATCGGTGGGTGATCTCGCGTCTGTTAATGGTATACATCAATGACCAGTAATCAGATGATGGACTACTATGTTCAACCTTGTTGGCTAGGAAATGTGACCTATAGGTTATTGTGGCCAACTACTAAAAAATAGTCCACACACTCGACTTACTGCAATCTTGTATGTATTTGGTATAACTGTTTTTCACAGGTTAAAGGCCCTGCTGCCTGTAAAATATGCTCTCAAGGTAGAGAGTCTCTTGGGATATATATGGTAAGTTCTATTTAATCAAATCTTCACTCAAATAAAAAAAAGATCTAATTAAAATGATTAACTAATGCTAACAAATACCTTAAAACAAAACATAAAGTAATAGTAGCTCGTAATCTTGATCTATAATGACCTAAGATGCAATATAAATATCCCAAACTGGGAGCTCGAATTAATAATCTGATAACAAGTTTTATTTGAAAATTTGATCTATGATCCTACAATGTTAGGAAATCCTACTCTCAGCAGAGACAGATATAAATCAACTTACAATAAAATAACATTTTATCATAAATCAATTTGAAAATGAAACAAAACTCATAATCGAAATAAATTTAACATAGTATTGAAGCATAAAAGAAACTACACCCAATTAATAACGCTGAAATGAATAAGTTCAACTCACACAGTCAGTACTTTGTATAAAATCATATCATTATCAATTGAAGAAAAGAAACATGAAGAATTTCATTTGCTTTTCTACATGACAACTAATCATCAATACTTCAACACTAAGTACTTTGTTCAGAACCCATTAACAAAAGTGTTTTCACATATAATATAAAGATACATACATATGAAAATAAAATTCAACACAGGAAAACAATATTAATACAGCATGATAATAACTGATAGACTTAGCTAATGTCTTCAGTATGTCTGTAAAATATAGTAATCCTCAGAAATAGTTCTAAAGGAACACAAATAAAACAGAATAATATTAAGTGTTGTATTATATTTTTTCATCACAAGTTTCGGGATTCTAACCCTTTGCTTCAATTCATAAGTTGCTTATAAAGGAAAATAAAAGACTACAATCGACTAAATAGAAATCCTATTTCTTAGGAAATATCCCAATCATATCCAAATAAGGTGTAACCATGACTAGCTTCATAGGCATGTTGTTACAAAATCATCTGGAGAGAAAGATACGCCAAGAGTTTAACTTACTGGAGAAAGTCCAGCTTTATACTCTCCAATCATAGTAACACCATACTGGGTAATCCAAGCCAACAGAAGCTTAGAAATAGGAACGAAGTAATTACTGAGCATCAAATCAGTTGCAAGTCCTGAACATTCTTCATTGAGTAGCCACGTACAATCAAAATACACGAAGGCATACCAGCATCTAGTTTTATCCCAACGGTTTCTTTGACACCTGTACATATTAACAAAAAGTTGTTTAGCAAAATTTAATGATGATCAATTAAGCATGAGCGAGATATCTACATAATTTTAATTCTGTAGATATCTCAATTTAATCATTTAGATCATGAATTGAATCGAAACTGATGAACCCAAAACATCACTGACATGTAAGAATCTATCCAAAACCCTATGTAAGCATAGTGTAAAAAGAAAAAAATTAGAAGTCACTGGAAAAACAAAACATCGGGTTTTTAAGGCCAACTCAATTGAGAATCGAATGGGTACACTCCTTATAGCTTCATTCAATTTATCCTTGAACCCGACAGCCATGGTCCTGTTAATCCTATTCTGTCTTTTCAATCTTTGATTCTTTAACAAAATCCTTTTAATCATTTCTTCGCATTTCAACTTTTTTCCTCTTAACACATCCCATTTCTCAACCCAGGTGATCAATTCAGCTTTTAAAGCTTTAATTTCTTCCAGGGCAATTGTTTGAATAATTTGTGCTTCTTTTAAATCTGTTTGTAGGGAAGAAATCAATTGGGCATGAGGATTTGGATCAGTTTGGTCTTTCGACTCTCTCTTCAAGTTTACTCGGGCTTCTTTAGCTAAGTGAGGCTTTCTGTCAATTTCTTGACTACCCTCACGATTTACTTGCTGACTGTCAACCACCTTGTCTGCAGAGATAGAAACGTATTTAAGATCTAACGCAGAGGGGCCTATGGGAGATGGATGTGGTCGAATGTCTGAAGAATCACTCACCTCAATAACTGAGATATCCCCAACACTCAAATTCCTCCTGGCAAGTAGAGCGGCTATCATACTGTGTGTGGTTCTTCGTATAGCCGGATTGCTCATAGCACTACTAGTCAAATTTTCAGCCTTTGTTTGCTTCATATTAACCTATGCATGAGAAGAACTCTTGTCTTGACAGGTTATAGGAGTTGAGGGTTTCCTTTATCGACCTTGAGAATTATTTGCAGGAGTTTCAACACTAGTTTCCACCTTAATTTTTACATCATCCATACTTAGGGTTTGATCAGGTTGAAACCCTTCATTCCCCCAATCATCCTGAGAACTAGAGTCCTCAACTTCAATCTCATCTTATTCATTGTTTACCCACCTACATCGAACCCTAGGCCTCTGTTTGGGCCATTCTTCATTAACCCCAAACCCATTTCTCACAAGGAAAGAAACCCAGGTCTAACCTAGTTCTTCCAACCGACTGGACACAAGAATTTTAATTAACCCATGGTGGAATAAACTCCTATTTTTGTCCCCAACATTATACTGATAAGTGGATTCCATTTTATGCAAACTGTTCAAAAAGAAAAAGGGCATATTGACAGGGTAACCCTTAAATATCAACAACATCCGAAGGTGATAAAATTGCATCTGAGAAAACCTACCCTCCCAAGTTACATACCTGATGATTAGCTCTAGAAGAGCCCTCCATTTCTTCATTAATAACCAGGATGGGAAGCCAGATTTGAACTTAGTTTTTTGATGAGCATGAGTAAGAAACCCTTTCCACTAGTCATTTTTAATATGTTTTTCTTTATACCACTTCTCACCAGTTTGTGGCAAGCAAATAGCTTGAGAAATGAACTTCTCAGACAACTTAATATCAACGTCTCCCACATGTGCACAAACCCAATCAAACGACTCTGTGAATTCCTTAGAAACTGCCATATTAAAACCAGAACATTTTCGAAGGAACTCCAACCATCCATACCTCAATATGATCTCTCGACACTTGGGAGCAGCATACAGATATTCGTCACCAATAATTTCGAACCTAGACACTGGATCCATGGCAGTAGATACACAAACCTCTAGGGTTTTTGAAACACAGATTACAAGATGCAATCGTTTTATCAACAGTATAGGCATTACCAGCAATACTCTGAAATACCCTATTTTTTTTTAAAACCCCGAAATCCTTCCTGTAACTCCATCATAACGTGAATTGGCAGAGACAAGAGGTTTCAAAGACAACTTACCAAAACATAATGAGCTGTAGGAGAGTCACACAGGCAAGTTATTGCAAGTGATGTTTGCATGATTCAGGATTGACAGATAGCAACCGTCAAATGACACGACTACCAAAACCTTAGTTCAACCATTACTACATCATTCACTGTGATTTCATAACGTGTTAATAATGGAGGTTAATTCATCATTTTTTAACATGTGACTCAATAATTTCCAAAACCTTAATCCTTCATTTATCGAATTGAATCATAAAAATGTAATCACCTTATCATATAATTAATATCTTAGGGTAAAGGTCAAAACTGATCAGAGAATAATTTGATAATGTGACCAAACCAATATCAAAAACCTAGAAAGTGACTTTAAATCTTCCTCACAAACTCCAATACCAACCTATTTCAGAAATATGAATTTGAAATAAGTGATGAGCATATAGTATAGTAGGGTTCATGAAGATTCACATTAAATTCACCTTAAAACTTTTGACAACTAAGATAAGATAAATAATTCAGAAGTGATGAAGCTTTACCAAATTTTCCACATGAATCAGAAATAACAGTTGTCACATCATGCAGCAACTAATTTGAATTAATAACTAATAAATTCATTTGATTTTAATCAAACATGAGTGATGAGTGGAAAAATAGGAGCCACTAATCTTCTGTAATTATAGTCCTCCTGATGATTGACAGAAATGAAGAATTAAGATCATAAGAGTCAAATCTTTACTGTTACTAATGTTCCACCAATCCGAATCAATTAGTCAAGTAAGTTTCTATCAGGAGTGCCTTAAGAATCAAAGATTCTTAAGGCACTCCTAAGATATCAATGATGAGTTTGTTGATCTAGACAAAAAGAATCAATATTGTTTGAACATTATCAATCTTCAAATTACTTGTTTTAAAAAAAATGCTCCGAAGGGTTTTGCTTGACAACAGACCTTGACACCTCTATTCACATAGTAGGACATGTACTCGTAGCGGATTGTGTAGAAGACCTTCCAGATTGGTGGAATTTCATATATGCTACCTCCTTGATCGTGCCAGTGTTCATGAGATTTCAGCTGTCGTGACTTGATTCCAATATATGTCAGATATTTCCAGCCATTATGGAGATCTTGATCCATTATATATCTTCAACTTTCATGGAGATCATGATCCTTTGTATATCTTCATCATGGAGATTCTGGTCTATCTATATTGTACGTGGCAATGACCACTCATGTCATGTTTTGTATCATGCCTATTCATGGCCATTGTACTCTTATGTATCCGAGACTGCTATATCTATTTGCAGTTATGTACAGAGTTTGATTATTGTATTATACTATTGGATGGCTGGTTCTTCCATCTGGTTCTTCATCACTCCACTTCTGGGATGGAATTATAATGTATTTCAGCCATCGTATCACCCCTCTGACGTCATGCATTAGGGGGCATCTGTTACAGCTGATTTTACCACACATGGTGGATCACACCTTTATGGCCTTCCCTGTCCCTCTACAGACTCTTTAGACCACACGAACCATTTTGTACCTTTGATGTTTCCAAGATCATCCCTAAAAACATGCATTATTTGCTATATGTGACTTTTAAACCTATTCTCGCGTATATATGCGGATATGACCCTCAAACCTGCGTACATCGGGACATGTGCAAAAGGCCAAATAGTTTTGGAGTTTTCCTTGATGTGGATCCAAGTCACTTATCTCTTGGCCTTCCATATGCCTTGAGATTGCTCTAAATTGACCTTCCATTACCCCATTGAAGCACTATATAAGGAACCCTTTGGATACATTGAAGAGGGGGGAATTGAAGAGCAATAAAACTATAGCCCATTGTTGCCAGAGATTATACTTGAGTCTACATCCCTTTGTCCCTTGGAGAAATTTGTGTTCTTCCCAAGCTTTCCTTTTCTTGTGAGCTTTCTATCTAGAGATGGAGTATTGAAGTGGTGGAGGCCTAGGTGGAGAACTCAGTTTCTATGATTCGCAGACTTGCCGACAGAGGTTGTCACTATTGTAATCTCTGATTTATATTAATAGAAATATATTTTCCTATCCAATAATGTGTATTTAAATGAGTATTGAATTCATGGATGCTTTTAAATTCTTATATGTTATTTATTATATATGCTAGAGTAGGTCTAACACAATTATATAGCTTGCTTGTCTTGTTTGCTGAATGTTGAGAGAGAAAATTGTTAATACAAGCGAGAGTGGAAAAGCTCAACATGGATCTACATCACCCATCCAGAATAAGGTATGTTTCGAGATCCTTTAGTGTTAGATGTTTGGTTTCTCTTGAATATAGGAAAGGATTGATTTCTTTGGTTACTCAGTCTGTTGTGGTACCCCAAGCCATAGGAAGTTTTCTCCATAACAACGGTGCATGAACACTAGGAAATGAGTGTACATGTTGGCTGGACAACATCGGTACCACCTTTAGTGGGGTGCACACCTCCTAAAGGAAAGGGGGGAGGTTATTACAATAGACTATAAAAGGGAGGTCACACTTGGGCAATAGGTATCAATCATCATTCAAGAAATTCAACACAAAGACAAGTCTAAGGTTGGGTGCAAATAGGAGTAGAAATAGGTGCACTTGCTACAATGGGAAAATTAAGTAGAAGGATAGCCACACTCTACTGGGTGCTTCTAATGGTAGACTGGTCAACACACTTACAAATTGGGAATAATTAGTAGAATACTAGGCACACAATGCAAACAAGGATCTTTGCAATAAACATGGATTACTTAGCAACATGAATGGTGCACTTTGTAGGCATGGTATGTTTGACACTTCAATATGTATATTATAGAAGGAGATAGTTTTGTGTGTGCACAAGGTCAAAAAGACAAGGGCTCATAGGTGGTAGGGAAGTATTGAGTTTGGAGGGTCTATCCTTGGTTTCCTTTCTATTCTATAATTGGTTGTCGGCTATGGTTGGGAACCCTATCATACATTGCATAATATTGAATAAATTTTTTGGGCACTCTTCTTGAGTTTCACACCTATCTCTTGCATATTTTGTTTTGGTTACTTGTTTAACGAATGAAACATAACTAAATAATTGACTGAGTATTGAACCATGTAACTATTAGATAAGTGAGTAATGTTGGCAATATTCTACTAGATTATAGCCCAATGCATAGTTATGGGAATACCTTGAGTGAAGAGGCATCATTCAGGTGCATTAGTTTCATGTTGGCTAATCCATTGTAGATGATACATGTCAATGGCACACGCTCCTTTGGGAAGGAAGAAAAAAAGTTGGGGAACTTGTCTTGGGGTTGTGACAGTTTGTGTCATAAAAAATTTGATTTAATATTGGTGTTTCCACCAAAATATTCACCACGTGGGTGCAATTCAAAGGGAAGAGGGTGGCTTTGGAAGAAGCTAGTGCACCCTCCCAACACTGGTTGAGGAAAATACTTCATTAGTGTGCATTGGTGAGTAGCTTTTCATAGGGAAAACCATCATTTTGGGAATGTGATGAAGTATGACATGGACTCCAAGGCATTATCGGATGAGGAAAAGGCCTTAAACCACTAATGGATAATGATGATGGATTAATTCCAAGGGTTGCAAAGACAAAGTCCTGACTTACTACACTACAAAACATAGTGGAGAAGTTCTTGGAATACATGCAGTGTCATGGGAAATGATCAAAAGACTTGGAATATAGAATGAATGGATTCACTGGGTCAACTGATAGTACATTGGGGGAATGCAATGAGGCTGACATTATGTGCTTCAAAAACACAACACTTGTCATAGAAGTTGAAGAACAGTTAAGGGTGGTGGAATACTTGGTCAAGTGTGTTTTCAAAAAGGGTGATGACCAAGGTGACACCATCAACTTGTTGAAGTGAATAATGGATCAATGAATCACTTCAGTGGCATCGTTAAGAATTAAGAGAATCACCTTGTTAGGTAGATTATGTTTGGATGTAGAGAATCACCTTGAACAAATGGGAGTAATCTTGCATGAAGCAAAACTAAATGTTGTTGTTGTGTTTATGAACGGTACTATGAAGTTTTGGTGGAGAACCAGGGTAGAATACTTGGAAATTGGATGCAAGGTTACAAACATAGAAAACTTGGAGGATATCAAAACATCCTTGAAGGCACAATTTGGACTCAAAAATCAGTTGTGGATTCCAAGGAACCAACTGATGAGACTCAAACATGTGTCAAGAATTCAAGCCTACATCAAGTCATACACTACACTAATGTTTCAAATTACTGAAATGTCCGAAGAGGATTTCTGATATCATTTTATCAAGGGTATTTATCATTTGGTATAGATGGATTTGTGTAGGTAGAATGTCAAATGTCATGTTGAAATGATAATAGTAGTGGACAAAATGCTTGATTGCAAGGATTGTTCATGAAGGAACTTGGAAGATCATGATTCAAGAGAGAGGAATGCAAGAAATAATAAAAATTCAATAAATAACAAGAAACCATCAAGGCCCGCATGGAGGTGAGGAAAATGCATGGAATCCAAATGCATCCAAAAAGAAAATGGAAGGCGAGACTGTTTCTTGTTGGACTTTTGCACAAAATAACAATGCTAATAATTGTTTGCAAAGGTAATAGACTCCCAACATATATGATAAGACAAAACAAACTTCGGTTGGTGTCATGCAAGTCTTGAATGCGGAAGTAACAGACAACTCTACCACAAGTCAAGAGAAATACTTCACAAGGCTTATTTTTGTGGAAGTGGTGATAAATGGAAAAAAAATTATAGAAATAATTGACACTGGGGAAACTCACAATTTAATGAAGAAGGAAGTGGATAAGTAACTCTGGTTGGAGCTTGAACCCGTGCAAAACTCTTTCAAAGTAGTGAACTCGGGAGCGAAAAATATACTCGGCATGGCCAATGGATTCTCTTTGAAGCTTGGACATAATAAGGAACTGCGAATTTATAGTGGTTCCCATGGATAACTTTAATTTTATCATGGGGTTAGGTTTGATGAGGATGGAGAAGGTGGAATTGATCCCTCACTTTCACTATTTAATAAGTTTTGAGAAAGACCATACTCACAGGATTCCTACAATGTAGAGGTTTTTGGGTGCAACAATGTACATAACTATGATGAGTATGGTTGTTGCAAGATGTTAAGTCAATCCTTTTGATGGTAGAAGACATGGGTGTGTGGTTGCGGAAGGAAGGTCAAATAAGAGATCTTCGATGGAAGGATTGATATAGATGGTGAAAAAACAATAATTTGAGCAAGTTGTTGGAAGAAATGTTTCCCAATATGGATACCATAGTAGACCCAATGGAAGACTCAGGAAAAAAAGAATGACACACATTCAATAGGGATACAATTGATGGGAATGGAATATTTGAGAAGAGTAAAAGGGACAACCATAGAAACTATGAACATAATGGACTTAGTGCTTGCTGACTTGTCAATTAATTGAGACAATTAGAAGGAAGCTTCCAAACCTTGGAGAAACTCCAAGGAAGAGGGTGAGAGTTCCTTAAGTGTTCATAGAAAGGAGGATGAGTTGAATGAACCAGGATTCATAAGGTTTTTAAATGAAGGTGGTAGGGGAATTGGCACAAATTTAACTCTATTGTTGTACTTGAGTAGGAACTAGACTATCCTTAAGGAAGAACGACGTGATACAAAGATGGTATGGATAATTGATCCAATTAGAGCCAATGGCCATGATGACCACATTCTCGCTTCATCCCACTATATTAGTTGGAAGGTGGTTTGTAGTATACGAGCAAGAAAAAATCCATTAAAGGGGCACCATGGTGATGGTTGCATAGTAGAAAGAAAAGTGTAAGGTGAAAATTGTTTAAAAATGGTTTTACACCCATGGGAGATAGAGCCAAGGAAGAAAGAAGATGGGAATATGTGAGACAGATTTATGTGAGGAAAGCTTCATGAGAGATTGAGATTTAAAAGTTGTATGAGCAACTTGGTGATGAAAATTGAAGGCTCAAAAGCATGTAGAAAGACCATGGGAAGAGTTTGTTGGTTTGAGAGACTTATGACAGAGGCATTTCATGAGTTGGGTTTGGATTTTAATGACCTACCAAACTTTCTTATACATAATGTCATAGTCCATTTGAGCATGAGGTAAGTAAGATTAGGGAAAAAATGAGATGACTCTTGCAAGGAATGATGAATGGATGAGTGAGTATGAACCATAATACTCAGGGTAACAAGTTCTTGAGAACTTCGATAATCTTGGTGAGAAGGATTATAATGTGGGAGATAGTTCCTTTTGTGCATGATTCCATAATGACAAGGGAGCACATGTGGCAGGGAACTCTTGATATTGGATTTTGTTAACTTGCTTTCCCTATGCCTATTAAGGCACACTGGTAGTGACGATTATAATATTTGGTGGTTGGAAAAGAGTTCGATGATTGAAATCCTGCAAAGTGAAGTTCGGTCTTCCAAACACTTTTGTCCTATCTTGGGGTGATACATGTCATTCCCAATCACTTCCATGTAGGATTCTGCATCATGCCACATGGTACCATGTAGGGATGCCACATGGTAACATCACCCTTTTACTGGTGCCACATGGCACCCCCCCTTTTCATGTTCTACACATGAAATATTATCTTTTTGAAACTTCAAAAGTGGATAAATTTCACGTTCAAAGTCTGTTTGCGGTGAAACAAGCACCGCTGGAAACGAATTAGTGAGCTCTACATGTTGGTGACATTCTTGCTAAGTTTTCTTGAGTTTAAAATTTTTACCCTTTGGAAATCCTTCTAGATCATTCCTCCCCATTAAGAGGCTCTTGGCCTCAAAAATCATTATCAGTCAACAGATAGGTGAGGGGATGGATTCATCACTTTCCTCTTCTCAAGCCACCATGCTTTACTTGGATGAGTTCCAATCTCTTCCTTCTTCTCTCGAACTTCCTGGTCTACCTAAAATTTATGAATGAACATGTGGTATTTTCCTTCATTTATTTGTTTGATGTAGTAGACTTGAACCATTCTCATGTAAACCATCTATTTTTGTTTGTTGGCATGTGGACAGAAATCAATATTCTTTTCAACTTGGTGTCAATCATTCTCCACAAGCTTGTGGAGAGTCCGAAGTGGACCCTTACATGATGAAAGAAAGGATGAGCAACTTTCTCAACAATGACCTGCTTGTTACTTGGAATCAAGTTACACATGTACATATCCACCTCATGACCCCTTTTTGACATAGACAACCCTCTTACAAAATCCATGGAGAAATTCTCCCAAAGAAGAGAAGGATTAAGTAGTGGTGATTAAAACCTCAATTTTCTATTAGTGGGATCAAAAATTCACAACACACACTTCTTTACATTCATGGTTACAATCATTTTCATCCAATGTACAAACATATGCATTGCAATTCTACCAAAATACCCAAATACAAGAGAAGTACAAGGTTCTCCACTTACATGTGTATTAATGGTAGGGACGTAACATTTTCCCCAATGGTAGAGGAGCTTGTCTTGCAAAAAAAATGTCTACACCTACATACCATGGATTAGCCTCTAACATACATCCTTTAACACCTCATCAATAAAATATTTTCCAACATGAACTAAAGAATCATTCTTCAAAACAATAGGTGCAAAAATAGGAGGAATAAAGAGTAAATCAGCTCTCCTGGTATCATTCTTGAATGGTTTTTGAAATCTTGGCAATGCCAACATTGGTGCTGCAATAATATTCCCTTGCCATGTATGGAAATATTGTGGTTGTTGTCCTCCCCATTGAGAGACTTAATGTCCCCTCTAAAGCCCTTCATTCTTATAATAAGGATCGAAACCATCATAAGACTTATCAACATATTTTGCTTTTTATGGCTATAAGCACAAGAATCTTATTAGAATTCACAATTCTTTTCATTGAACCTGCATTAGCAAGTGTTTAGTTATCCTTCATTCCATGAGATCCAACAATATATTCCATCCCATCCTTTGTGAGATGGTATTTGTTCTCATGTCAAAATAATATAAATTTTATATCATAAAGATAATAAATGTCAAATACAATGCCACATACATCAAAAGGAAAAACATCCGAATCATCCTCATCTATCAGTTTAGAAGTAATAGAAAACCTCACTCTACAATGTTTGGTAACTTGAAGTTTTGCTTTGTCATGCACCCTACCTAGAAGGTAACATCTGGGATGAGGTATCATGGTTAGTCTCAACTTATTCACAATATTTTCAGAAATCAAATTGACTTGTGATCATGGATCAAATAATGTTTCAATCCTTGTATGTTTTAAAACAACTATTATGTGAAAAAATTCACTCCTTTCATAATCATGAGATGCATGTGTAGAACTTGAATTAGAATGAAAGGAAATTCTACCTTGTAGATCGACTGTTGTGATCAACTCTTCATCTCCTGAATCAGATACCAAGTCTTGTTTCGCTATAGTAACAATCTTATGCTTCCCTTTGCCACCAAATTTCTTTAGTCTTAACGCTAGATG
Organism: Pseudotsuga menziesii; assembly: GCA_001517045.1. Lineage (NCBI taxonomy): Eukaryota > Viridiplantae > Streptophyta > Pinopsida > Pinales > Pinaceae > Pseudotsuga > Pseudotsuga menziesii. Next base: position 63,322 of record LPNX011125261.1, on the reverse strand, counting down.
TAGCTTCCAACAATGCTCCACATCATGTCCATCTTCCTCATAATGAGTGCAATGGATCGCTATCTTCTTTTTCTGTGTTGTAGTCGACCTCTTATCCTTTCCTTTTCCTTTGAAATGGTCTTATGAATGCTTGGATAAATTTTCTTCTTGTACATACTTTCCCCTGCTTTTAATGTGTGTTTCTTTCACACTTGCTTCATCCAAATTAACAGGATTCAACAACAACAATGTATGATGAATATAGTTGGAAGTGCACCAATGTATTTCATCAAAGTTTATTAAGAATCGAAATACACAATCAATTCAAGATTGATATTTCTAAATTATTATGTGAAAATTTGACCATTTTAACCCTTAATTAGCCTCAAATTTTCCATTCCATCATAGCCTTTTGAATGTAACCTAGAGGGTAAAATTGTTTTCTCAATGCAAAAGTAAATCCAGAAAATGAGGATAGAATTGTACCATTGTCATGCTTGCTAGATTTTTGAAGCTTTCTCTCCCACCATATGAGAATTGTGTCGTATAATCGAAGAGATTCCAATTGAACCTTCACCTCTTCCTCTTCAATTTTCTACACATGAAAATAAACCTTGATCTGTCTTATCCTAGAATTGTTAAGTTTTTCTACATTGCATTCTCCATTAAATGTGGGAAAATCAAATTTTACATCAGGATTTAACAATGGCTTCTTGGAAGCACGCTTTTGATGAAAACTATAATGATGAGAGGAGGAGGAATAAGAAGAGTTCAAAATCAAAGATGGAGATGGAGGTTTGAGAGGTTTTTCTTCATCTTCTTGATTCACTAAAGCTTCACCTTGTTAGTGTTAACCTTGACTTGAGATTGAGTCAAATGTGGTTAATTCTAGCTCATGGTTTGGGCACATGGTTTGTTGTAGCCCATGGTATTGTCCCATAGTATTGCATGTGTTAACCTGGACTTGAGATCGAGTCAAAGGTGGTTACGTCTAGCACATGGCTTGGGCACATGGTTTTGTTGTAGCCCATGGTATTGTCCCATAGTATTGCATGTGATTAAGCCTTTATAAGGCTTGAGGAGGCTCCATTGTAAATTGTACTGGATGTGGGTACTGTATTGTACTGGAAGAGAGACTGTGAGAGTGTGAAGAGGAAGTGCAGTAGTTTTGTTGCACGGTGTATCCCTTCATCTTTCTGGACTGAAATAAAAGGATTGGCAAATTTGTTTGTGGACGTATCCCATCGTTTGGGTGAACCACGTTATATCTGTGTCTCTCTGTAATGTTTAATGTGTTTTTTGCATATTGTTTATTGATTTAACTGTATAATTGTTATTGCTCTGTGGTCTTGTTTTTCTAACAATTGGTATCAGAGCCAAAAGGTCTATTTGGTTTGTAAACTCGTAGGAAAGAAGGGTTCCTGGTTCGAGTGGGAGCAATGGCGGAAGAAGGAAAGTTTAGGGTTGATAAATTTAATGGACAAAACTATCAGTGATGGAAGATGCAAATGGAGGACTATCTATACCCGAAAGATATGTACCTGTAGTTGGGCGGAAAAGAAAAACAACCAGCGGCTATGAAGGATGAAGAATGGGAGGTTCTTGATAGAAAGGCACTAGGAACAATATGGTTGTACCTGGATTCATCGGTGGCCTTCAATATTTCGAAATAAATAACAACAGAGGGTGTGACGAGCACATTGGGTAAGCTCTACGAAAAACCCTCGGCTTCTAACAAGGTATTTTTAATGAAGCGTTTATTTAATAAGAATATGTCGAAAAGTGGATCTGCTGCTGACCATTTAAATGAGTTTAATACACTTACCAGTCAGTTAAGTTCTGTAAAAGTGAACTTTGATGATGAGGTTAGGGCTCTTCTAATCTTGTGCTCATTGCCAGAAAGCTAGAATAGCTTAGTCATGGCTGTAAGTAACTATGTCCCTAGTTCAAGCACTCTTAATTTTGATGATGTTGTTAGTGTTATTCTTAGCGAGGAAATGCGAAGGAAAAACACACGTGAGACATCAGGTAATGCGTTGACCATGGAGAGTAGAGGGAGACAAAAAGAGAGAGGAAGGAGCCCAGGAAATCGTGGCAAGTCTAAAAAGGGAAGATCCAAGTCCAGATTCGGAAAAATAGAATGCTGGAACTGCGATAAGAAAGCACATCTAAAGAAAGACTACAGAGCACCAAAGAAGAAAGGTGAGAGGCAGTAAGAGACTACCCAGGAAGCTAATGTAGCAGGTGATGTGTTACAAGATGCTC
>LPNX011125261.1:45128-58252 GCA_001517045.1 Pseudotsuga menziesii | reverse complement strand
GATAGACCTAGGTGATAGGGGGGTGTATGTAAGATTCCTCGGTAAATATTTGAGGGGAGTTGGTGATTACTCCAAGTCAAGTTTAAAGGGGGGATTGTTAGTGTTAAACTTGACTTGAGATCGAGTCAAAGGTGGTTAGGCCTAGAAAATGGTTTGGGCACATGGTTTGTTGTAGCCCATGGTATTGTCCCATAGTATTGCATGTGTTAACCTTGACTTGAGATCGAGTCAAAGGTGGTTAGGTCTAGCACATGGTTTGGGCACATGGTTTTGTTGTAGCCCATGGTATTGTCCCATAGTATTGCATGTGTTAACCTTGACTTGAGATCGAGTCAAAGGTGGTTAGGTCTAGCACATGGTTTGGGCACATGGTTTTGTTGTAGCCCATGGTATTGTCCCATAGTATTGCATGTGATTAAGCCTTTATAAGGCTTGAGGAGGCTCCATTGTAAATTTTACTGGATGTGGGTACTGTATTGTACTAGAAGAGAGATTGTGAGAGCGTGAAGAGGAAGTGCAACAGTTTTGCTGCAGGGTGTATCCCTTCATCTTTCTGGACTGAAATAAAAGGACTGGCAAATTTGTTTGTGGACGTAGCCCATCGTTTGGGTGAACCACGTTATATCTGTGTCTCTTTGTAATGTTTAATGTGTTTTTTGCATCTTGTTTATTGATTTAACTGTATAATTGTTATTTCTCTGTGGTCCTGCTTTTCTAACACACCTCTTCTTTTACCTTATTCTTCTTCTCCTCCTTATTTATCACACTCTCTTGATAAGATGGAAACCATTATTTTACCCTATCTGGCATTTGGTAGAATGCTTTGTGAAAATATTTCTAAAGCTTGGTGCGAACTTCTTCATCTTTCATCTTCTTCTGTCGATGTGGACATCCAATATCGAGATTTTAAGGCACTAATTCACCTTCTTCTCTTTTGAGCTTGGACCTAGTTTTTAATCCAAATTCATAGAATCTCACTAACAAAGTTCGTCCAATAAAGACTATTCCTCTAGGCCTGTTTTAGCAGTGCGGAGCCCTTTTATAATTCCCATCAAAATGACAATTACATGGGAAAACATAACATAATACCTCAATTCTAGAGAGGACCTACAAATCTAATACTTAGATTAGAAAACAGACTAAACTAGTGGACTCAACTCGGAGAACCATGAAAAATGAATACAAAGTTGACCACGTTATGTCACCTTCAACCAAGGCTCATTTCCTTGAAAAATGTGCCACAATAGCCCGTACTAATGTACGGATCCGTACAAAAATTAATGTGATTGTACCATGCCATACACCTTAGGAATCGTGCCACCTTCAACCCCCTTCTACATGTTTCCTTTCATCCCTTGGGTGTTGGCATGTGGTCCTTCCTCCCCTCCTGGTGGATTTTAAGCTTAAATAGAAGTGGGGAAAAAGTATTTATATGACCCGCCCCTTTGGCGCATTGTTCAATCGTTCTGTTGTTAGGAGGAAGACCTGACGGGATCCCCTTTTGGGTGTATTTTCATGGGTTATTTGTTGGTTGGACGTCGATTCATTTACGCCATGTTCTGGCTCTAACCTTGGGGCTCGACTAGCCCTCCCGCCAATTTGGTGGGGAAGGTCCTAGTCAACACCTATTTTTGGACAAACCACCGCCATATTCACCTTAAATAAATTATTTTCCATATTCCCATTAAGGCACATTGGTAGTCTGGGCAGTTGGTAGAGAGGTTGATGGTTCTAATCCTGTGGAGTGAATTTTGGTCTTTCAACCTATTTTGTCCTATCTCAGATTGGCATGTGTCATGCCAAAAATGGGCCACATTCCATCTTGGGATTGGTCCATGTGTCACACCCAGACTGGGGCATGTGTCATCTTGGGATTGGTCCATGTTCCTGACATGTATCACGCCTAGACTAAGCCATGTGTCATTTTGGGATTGGTCCATGTGGATACCCACTCACTGCCACAAAGATTCCAAGACACTTCCACATGGTGCCACATGGGCATCGTACAACTATATGGATTCCATGTGTTACCCTTTCATAGATGCCATGTGGCACCCCCTTTTGATATGTTCTACACATGAAATGTTGTCTTTTCGAAACTTTAGAAGTTAATAAATTTCACATTCAAAGTCCGTTTGAGATGAAATGAACACCGTCGGAAATGAATCGGTGAGCTCTACGTGCTAGTTCCCTTCTCCCTGAGTTTTGCTTGAATTTGAAATTTTAACCCTTTGGATATCCTCCGAAATCAATTATGGAACATATAGAGTTTCAAGGAATTTTTTGGGACTTCTAGTAGGAACGCAAGCCAAATGTGAACGTTTAAACATTTTCCATGTCAATAAGAGGACACAAAGCCAATAAAGATACCATGTTACTTGAGCTCCAAAATATTCATGACTAAATGTCTACACATATAATAATGAAAAGGAGTACAATAAAGAAATGAAAGTCATGACTAAATGTCTACACGTATGAAATTCATGTTTTTCCATTCATTTTCTAAAATGTCATGTGATGCATAAATAGTCTATCACTCTTGTTTAAAAAAAATCTGAAAGTGTACTTCCATCATCATGGTGTGGGTTATCAAATCCCATAGAAGACATGCTCATCGAATCAGCAATTATCCATTCCCAGTGATCTTCAAATTCATTATTAATATTGCAAACCTTTTGTTACAAGATATTACTTATAAGTGTATCATTGAAATTAACAAAATTATATAATATCTTTATCATAAAACTTTAGTAGGTGAAATCATGATTCCTAGTCGAAGGAAATCAGGGAAATGAAAGGATCGCAAAGGAAAGTGACACTAATATATAAAAATGTTTGAACCACCCCTGGGAGTATAAGTATGAACCTTTAGGAACCATTACTACCATGTTGAATCCATGCAACATAAGTAAGATTCAAAGGGAACCAATAGTGTCAAATTTAATCCATGCACCCTTAGAGTATGAAATTTAAAGAACCATCACCGCCATGTTGAATCCATGTACCCTCGGTCTATGAACCTATTCAATTGTTTATGGTCTCATGGTGTTCTCTGCCATGATTGTATCCTTGTATGTGATGATCATTTGATTCCAATCTTGGTATAATTTTAATTCAATGGAAACAGTAAACAGAACCAGCTACAATCCCACACTACAAACCTATGATGTTCTTTTTTGTTGTTGGAAATAAATCACAATAAAATGTTCAATCTATGGATCTCTTGTCATCCACAGTAATAAAATCAAGATGGTTGGTGTTATCTGGAACGAAGTTGTTTAAACCATGTTTTCATCCTTCAAGCACAAAGCAGAATTTTGGTGAGAGGTAGCCAAATTCGATGCTTTGGAAAAAGCATTACAGTTACATTGTAATTAAAGGAAGACCCATCCAGTCTTTGTTTTGAATATGTGGAGAACGAAGGCATCGTGGCACAATTCAAGATGTCCGAATTTCAGTTATGCAACCATGTTAACATGGGACGTTTAGGAAGGGTTAATAGCTTTGTTCGTATATGATTCTTGAGTTTATTTTTATTGAAATTATTTGATGCTTAAGATGTAGGTCTTGTAGGTTTTCCTAAAAGATACATTTCTTTGGGATTCCATGCGCAGATATGAAATGGTGATTGAAGCCATTGTCAAAAATTCTAAGAGGTAAGTTTCCTTTAATGGATTTATCCTACATCTTATCTAAAATATACTCCAAAATAATCATGCATTTGTGTAACCACTGACTTCTAAATCTTAATGGATATGAATCCCTTTGAAAAATTCAAGAGTGGTATTTTGACAACTTATAAGGTCTCCACAAGGTCTCATGCACAACATAGGGGAATTCATGCTTGTTTTTTCTTGGTATTGTTTCAGTCAATTACTTATTATGCTTGGTGATTTGTTGTGTTATCTAGGTTCTCAAAAAACTTGCTCTCCATCTATTTATGTATCATCCATATGCAACAAGATTCCATGGATATATACTTCCATCAATGTTCATTCACCATAGCGCATGGAGTAAGTCGACTAAATTTGGTTTGGTTTGCATGGAGATGGTGCTTTCCTTTATGTCACACTAATAAACAAATAATTTTACATGTATGATAAAATGGCCCATATTCAAGTTTTGTTAGTTCAAATATGTGGTTGTTAGAACATGGTGTTAAAGTGGTTTATGATAACATGAGTAAAGAAGAGAATTGATGCATGTAGTCTAATGAGAAAGCATGTGTCTATTGAAATAATGCAACTTCAAAGAATATTATACTTGCAATTCACATTATTATTATTCCTCCTTTGGGAGATATCACTGATGTAAAAGGTCATGTAAAAGTCATGAGGTAAACCATCTGTTATGACTCGGGTATATAGCACCTTAAAAAGAATAATATAATTATTATTATGGGATTTCCTAGGTAGGTCAGCCTTGTTAGTTAGACAGGTCAAACCAGTGAGGGAAAATGGTAGTTGGGAATATTGGTATAAATAGGGAGGCACCCTCCCTCATTTGTACACACACACACTTCTGTTGCACAAGATATAGAAAGAAGGAGGGATGTAAAAGGAGGAGGACTAGTGCCTTTGGTGTTTTGGATCTTATGCTTGGGGTTTGGTCTCTCTATCTGTGCCACCTTTTTCTTTGGTCATTGCATACTGGTAATCTATATTGAGGAAGTTTTGTTGGGTTTTTCCCTTTAGGGTTTTCCTGGGATAAATTGGTGTGTACCTTGTGATTGTGATTGTTTTAGTGATCCTCTTTATGTTGTTATTATGAAAATGTATTAAATTCTAATCAAGTTAGAAATTAAGATATGAAAGCATATAAAAATTAACATGGTATCAGAGCTATCCCGAAAAGAACAACTTTCATAAGGGAAATCTCTCTCTCCTTCTCTGGACAAGAAATTAGGGTTTTCTAATAAAATGGATTTTTTTAGTGCAAACGACATAGGTAAGTCCACCCATCCTAGGTGCATATTTTGGAACCAAGATCAAATTATTTCAGTGGGTTGATCCTATGGAAATTCAATCCCTAGTTTGGATTGAATCAAAAAAACTAGAAAATTAGAAAACTAGAAACAGAATCAGAATTTGCAATCCATGATTTTGCATGTCCAGTTTCAAGGGTTAGAATTTGGATTCTTCAGAAACTGACTATACCATCATACTCACCCCAATCAAGTGCATATTTTGGTGAGTAAAATTTTGATTTCTGAGAAATTTTCAATTTTTGTCATTTTCTGATCTCTGGGACTGGATTTCTCCAAGCACTAAGCTTGATGACATGTTGGAAGGAATAGAAAACTTATGTGCTTGGAAATACATAATAGGAATCATTCTAGAATAGAATTTTCTTGCAAAGTTTATGAAGATATTTGTGCCAGGGCTTGAAGAAGATGAAGCAAAGGAAAAGTACAACAAAGGAAAGATTGGATCTAAGAGGATCATAGTTGATTCAATCAAGGGTCACTTGATTCCTCACGTATCCTCTAAGGATACACCTAAGGAAATGTTTGATTCCCTATCAGGAATGTATGAAGGAAGAAACATCAACCGAAATATGAACTTGAGATCCCAACTCAAAAGTACAAAGATGAGAAAGGGTGACTCTATCCATGAATACTTCACAAGGGTATCTCAATTCAAAGAATAACTAGAAGTAATTGAATACAAGATTGATGAAATTGAACTAGTAATGACCACTCTAAATGGTATTACTAGACCATGGTACTCCTTCATCCATACAATCTGTGCACGGAATATAATCCTAAAATTTGATATCCTATGGGAAGAATGTGTTCAAGAAGAAGTTAGAGTAGCTAACCGAGAAGCACTGCTTAGAGATGATGACCACTCTTTAGCTACTCATACCAGAATAGGAAAAGGAAAGCATCATTTCAAAAAGGAAACTCATAAGGGGTCTTATCCTCCTAAGAAGTTTCAAAAGAATAAAAAGGGAGATCACAAGCAGGAACATTTATCCACTTATCAATGTTACCATTGTGATAAGATAGGACACATTTCCATAAATTGTCTAACAAAGAAAGAAGAATATAAGAGGAAGAATAAAAAAAGACATCATGCTAAATTAGCAGAAGAAGAAGAAGAAGAAGAACCTCTTAGGAATTTAGCAAAACAATAAGTTGAAGAATATGTTCTCTAGAATATGTATATGTCACTAGAGGGTGGCATGTATGAACTGAGAGGTCACTTAGAAGCAGCCTTGATCCATGATCAAGATATTCCTATGCACTTATGGGCTGACGCATTAGCGACAATAGAATATGCCCATAACAGAATACCCCATAGTGCACTTATATTCAAGACCCCTGAATAAATGTTCACATGAAATAAACCAGAGGTAAGCCACCTCAATATATTTGGTTGTCCAGTGTTTATTCATATACCGAAAGAGAAAAGAACCAAGATGAATCCTTTCAGAAAGAAAGGAATATTTGTTGGGTACTGTGAGGTCTCTAAGGCCTTCAAAATCTATATACCAGGTTACCATCATATGGAAATTAGCAGGGATGTAACCTTTGATGAAGATGAAACTCTCAAGAAGTCGATAAAATGCCAACCTAAAGAAACATATGAAGAAGTTGTATCTCCTAGAGCTGCAGAACCAATGAAATAAGTTTCACCTGCTCGTGATGATGAGATTCCAGAAGAACATGATATGTTGGAGACCCAGGAACCTCCCTACATGAATATCTCCCACAAGAGAAAGCCAGCTTGGGACCATGAGATTATTCAAAAAGCAGAAAGGTATGGTGGAAGGCTCCATAAGGAAGAGTAATAGGACAAATAAATTTCCTAGTCATGTGGATTTGATGTGTGATCTTGTATACACCCAAAAACTGTCCTAATGCTCAAATCCCTTGAAGTCCCTGGCCAAAACATATTTTTGGAGCCTTATTGCTCAATACTGGGAAATTTGATGCACCTTGTTGCCTAGCACATGGCGTTAGACATTCCTGATGCTTGTTGTCCACTAACATAAGGCACCGACAACGCCTACTATATAACCACAAGAAGCCTCTTGCAAATAACATCAGCAATACAAAAAGGAAAAAACGAGAAGATTCGAGAAGATTCTAAGTGAAATATCTCATGGAGGATGATACTATCTACTTGGGAAAGTTGGCACTCAACCTCCTAACCCCTAGGGATCATTCCCTAACTTCCTCCAAAAATATCTCAACCCATTTGGGCTTCCTTTGTTCTATAAAATAAATCTACATGGACCATGTGAAAGAGAGACCAAGATACCACCTTTATGTTGTTGGATTCAAGTTTGGTATAGGAGGAAAAAAGAGAGAGATTAGGAGTGAGATGTCGCATAGTTTGTAGTGTGTATGTGAGAGTGAGTCAAATCTATTGTAAAAACAAATCCTCAACATCAAGGCTTTGGTTTTAGCTTTCTTATCTCATCTTTAATACAAAAAGTTTTCCCTTTCCCATAAATGATTCATGTTGATGTTTATTGTTTATTACTAGTTTCCCTAATCATTAGTATAGATTATTGAATTATCTTATTGCTTTCATCATTTTTCTTGTTTTTTTGTGTTCTTTGCAGGTACAATTGATTCCACAAGGATATACAAAACAAGGACGACCTTCCAAACTCAAGGTAAGGAGAGCTTGACATTCAAGTAGCTCAGTCATCTAGGGATAGGATACATCATTGTGTCTTTTTGTTCTAGACTTTCCCCATGCAGGATAGGGGAAAAAATTTTGTTTACACTGATTGAAATATTCAGGGTAACAAAATTGGCAACCACACTGGGGAAGATCCAATTAGATCTGGAGCAGATCCAATTAGATCTATGAAATTTTTATGTCACTTTTGATTACAAACTTGTGAATTTTATTTCTTACTCATTTAAACATTTAAGGTGAGTGATCCACCTTACTACACTTTCATTTTCCTTCTATGATTTTTTTTTTAGCTTACTTTCATTCTAATTTGATCCACATTGGTTTATCCTATAAGTTACTTGGATTTTTGGTTCTCTAGATCCGCTGACGCACCTGGGTGTACTTGACAGAGTGACTGACCCTTGCTGATGCTTGCTGTCTACTGGAATAGTATGTTTCTGACACCTATCCTCCTCAAGCATAGTATTTCCTTAACACCTCTAAGTATAAAAAAAGGTGCATCAAGTGACTGTCGACACCTTGGCGTAACCCTTTAGAGTGTGTCAAGATAGGCCATCTCCAACTCTAAGGTTTGTCCTTGAAATTTTTTTGTTTCTCTTTGGTTTTTTTCAATCTACATTATGGCTTATTGACATGTCTAATAGTGTGTTTAGCCTAAAATTCCTCTTTGGATTTACATCTCAAGAGTTTGTTAGTAGAAAGCTTTGAAATTGAAATTTTTTGTGTGGAATTTAGTCTTGGGTTTATAGTTTGTCTATTGATTTTCTAAAAAATGCTCTTAGATCTGTAGGAAAGGAAAGTGTTTTAGTTTCTTGCACTCCATTTTGTGTGATCTTTTAGCCTTTTCCTTTTCGAATTACATCAAAAAAGAAAAAAAAATGTTTGTTTTCTTTAATTGGTTTTGGTTTTCTTGAGTGATAAGAAGATTTTTTTTTCAATTGATTAAGAAAGCGTAGGAATTTAGACATTAGAAAGTTTTCTTTCCTTTTCATCTCAGAGATCTCTTAGGCTTACTTTTGGAAATTCTTGTGTGTTGTAAAAATCTTTTGAAAGCTTGAAGGTGAATTGTTTAAAGTTGCATAATATTCTTGTTTGAAAAAAGAAAAGTCTCTCTCTTACTCTAGGTAGAGTTCATCGAAGAGAAAAATTGCATTGCATCTAGATCTATTAATCTTGCAAATTGATCCACATTCCACAAACATTCACTAACCATCAAGATCAAATTGGACAGTAGATTAGGTTAAAATATTTAGTAATTTGAGTGATAGGTTAGAAGATGTATTCCAACTTCTATAAACATATAAGTTTACGTTTCTAGCATGCACTGCATCACGGGGATAGTGTGGTTATTCCACGTATCAACCAGTATATCGAACGACTTTTCATGTACCTTTAAGTTATATCGAAAGGTTCTTAACATACTCAATAGTATATCAGAAGACCCCTTTCGAACGGTTGTGCATCATACATCACTAACACAGATTTGAGCTCCCACATACCTTGTGTATATCGGGAGACCCGTCTAGGAAACCCATACCAACTGAGAAGATCATTTTGGTTGTCTTGTTGAAGAGATACACTGAGAACAACACTCAAGGAGCTACTACACATGTGTCGTCCGGCTATTCGGGTATTCAGGAAGGGTACGGTCCCAACCTTGTTGTATTTTACTATTGAACCCTATGGCATATCATGAGTTGTGAAAACTTGAGAATCCTAGTGAGGAACCAACTTTCATCAACCCCTCATATCACTTATTTTTTCTCATGGCCTTAGCTTCCATAGGATTGTTTGTTTGTGATCTCTTCTTTTGATGAACCTTCATAGTAGAAGTTTATGTCCAACAATCTGGTTGAGTTACCTGTGAGATGATATTGCAGATTGTAGGGTTTCCACCTAACTTTCCTCCTCTTGTGGAATAAAGAGAAGGGAAAACCATGGACCAACTAAATACGGTTGATTTGCATGTAGAAGATGCTCTAGTTACTGAATCCGGGGAAGAAATTTCTTCCTTTGAAAATCCATCCACTCCTGTGATAGCTCAACAACCTTTCACAGAATAAACAACCCTTTGTTTTCCTACGGAGGATCAATCTGGTGCACGAGACTAGGTTTTTTCCCATCCATCCAAGGACACTTTGGCATCGGAATTTGGTCCAACTGCTCCATTTTGGGAGACTTATTTAGGACATTCCATCTCTGAGTATGGAACCACTAGCTCACCTTATGTTACCCCCCCTCAAGAAACTAGATTCACTGCATAGGAGGAGATCCTTGGGACTATTCACCATAACCTTACTTGTTTAAGCATAATAGAGAATAACCTAAGGAAAACAAGCTTGTCTCCCTTCTTTGCTCATTCAATAATGACCAGTCCGGAATACCATGCTCCTTTACCATCTCATGCAGCTCCTAACTCAGGGTCATGAGTTCAAAACGTGGTCACTTATGATCCAAGTCAGCCATGGGTCAACCCTCCATCCCCGCCCCACCGGTCCAAAATATCCCATCTGTTTCTAATTCTCATGTACCTTCCATGACTGGGATGCAACCCCCAGCCCAAGTTGTGTTATCAACCAGGGGAATGACTTCCAACATGGGGGAAAATGTCGTTGTAGGGAAACCAGTAGTCAGTGTACCTTCCACAAATACCAATGTGGTTATCCCCTCTTCCGGCATGGGACAACCCTTGTGGATTCAACCTAATTTTAGTCAACCTTCATGAGGATATTCCTATCCAGGAAATTAACCACCTATAGTCAATCAAAACTATCAACCTTTAGCGTCAGGATTTGTTTATCCTTGAATTCCTTACCCCAGAAGTATTAATATCCCATGGGGAAAACCTAATTGGTCATAAGTCCCTATATCCGAAGGACCACTTGTTAATACTACTGGAGTATATGGATTTCCACCTTTCATAGGTCTTCCTCCTATAGGCCCACCTTTTGGAGGTCCACCTACTGGAGCTCCACCTTTTGGAAGTCCTTTTCCTAAAGTCCCACCTTTTGGAGGTCCCCCACCTAGAGGCCCACCACCCCCACCTAGAGGGCCACCATCTAGAGGCCCACCATCTAGAGGTTCACCTCCCCTAGGTGGCCCACCACCTAGAGGACCCTCACGAGGATCATCTGTGAATAAACCCCCTAATAAATTGGTCATGGGAACATCATTAACACTCATTTATTAATCAAATTATGGTCTTATTGGTATGCAAATTCCTTATCATTATTACTAGTACCCTCAACCTAACAAATAGTTACCATTTCTGGCCACTTTAGATCTTCCAAACCTATCTATATTAATCAAAAACCTTATCCATCATGATCCCTTGTGGTCATCTATCCCTATTAACTTGCCCTCTAATATACCCAAATTCAATGGTAAACCTGGTGAAGATCCTAACAACCATGTGATGACATATCATTTCTAGTTCTCATCCAATTCTTTGATGGATGGTTCCATCTGTCTCAGATTGGTTCAAAGAACTCTCCCCAGGGTGGCTGCAAAGTGGCTTCATTCCTTTTGGGATTTCAATACCTTAGTAATGGCCTTTTTGACACATTTTCAGTTACCAATCCAATGTGAAACAGGTACGGATCTTTTAACCTTGGTTTTCCAAACAACTTCCACCCATATATTCGATCATATACATGAGTGGAGACGATGATGTAGGTTAATAAAATCTTTCATTCTCGATTAGTTGATCACTTATTGGTTTACCAAATCTTTGCTTCCCCCCATTTTTAGGGATGTTTCCATGGGAGGTGTTGTTACAGAGGAGCAAGATATTAGTCGTGCTCAACACCTTGACTTGGTTTATTCCCAGTCAGACACTATGTTGACTTAATCCCCCACGCTCCTTGTCCTACTTTAGATCCTTCAATAATTTCTACGGAACAACCTGCCGATGGTGTTCTCGGTTTTGTCCAAAAACAGTAGACGAAAAAATCCTCAAAAAAACAAAACAAAACCACCAAATATACTAATCATATTGTTTCAAGTACCAAGACCGCTTCCACTCTTGTTGTTTCTACCAAAGTGAATGCGATCCAATCCTTATAATCTTCAGGAATAAAGAAGAAAGGAAAGAATAAATCCAAGAAATATGAGAATCAATAGGAAGGTAATCAAACACAAAACCCTTATGTCGAATATAAGGATAAGAGAAAGGCAAAGTTTCCATGCCTTATATGTGGACATGAACACTTCACCAATGAGTGTCCTTGTCATGAGGAGGTTAGTAAATTTCTTAAAAACAACACCCCCAGTAGTTTTAACATATCCTTTCCCCACCCAACAATAATTGATTGACCACCAGTCCTTGCATGGGTCTTCTTCATCGTCCATAGATGAAGTTAAAATTATGTCCAGTGAATGTTTGGTTAGTTTCACTACCAGATACCATAGTTATGACCCTCCACCAGAGAAAAAGACTGATAATGTTCCAACAGATAAATCTCCAACATCCATCCCTACTCCTACTAATGGCCTTTAAATCAAAAAGCTTGTTCTCGATACAGTTCTTCAGCCACCTAAGAGTATGATTGAAAAAAAAAGTATTCAATCCTAATGCATGTGCTGCCCAATATTAGGGCGTAGTTTGTTAGAATAATCAACCCATAGTTTACCCACTTAGACATTAATTCATTTATTTTTGTCTTATTTGCCTAGTTCATGAGTCCCACCATGTGCAAGTTGCTAATTGCCTATCCATAGAGGTCAAACTTGCCATATTTGACTCATGTAGCGCTTGGGAAAGCCTTAGAAATCAAATCTACTTTATTCCTGGCCTCCTAGGCACCTATCTGCTTTTTCTGCTTTATAGCCTACTTTTTCAGTGTTTTAAGGCACATAGGAAAGCTAGACTAGGTGAGGTGAACTAGTTTTTTGTCCTCTTCATCCTCCACTCTTTTCTCCATGAAAAAGCATGTATGAGCTGCCATTCCACCACTCTTTAGCTTTCCCATGCGCCCTTTCCAATTCGTGAGCTCCATGACAGATTTGGGATCAGCTTTTTACACCTATGGGGGATTTGCCTATTTTGAGTAAGCCTGCTTTATGCTAGTTTTGGATGCCTCCTTATGCATTCGACCTATTGATCTATTATATATATTCAGAAACCTATGTTATTATAGGGTTGGCTATTTTACACTCAGTTAATATAATTTTGTGTTATAGCTCCATATTAAGTCTCCATTGTTAGCAATTTTGCATGATCAATTGATAATTGTTGTGGGTAAAATTAATCTAATGCTGGCCTGAATTTATACATGGTATCAGAGCCATTGTAGATTGTTACTCTCCTTCAAAAATTGTTTTGCAGGTTCGACATCAAGACTGGGAGCCTTCTACTGACAACCGGGACAGATTTTCAGAAGCTATGGATTCACAGAAAACTATCTTGACTCCCTTCAACTATTTTGAATGGAAAGCAGAGATGGAGATCTTGTTGAGAGCGAAAAG
>LPNX011125261.1:0-44646 GCA_001517045.1 Pseudotsuga menziesii | reverse complement strand
TGGAAGATGCCTAGCCTTGCAGATTTCATGGAATCTCTCACACAAGAACAAGACAAGCTGGTGATGATGGGCACCATCAAACCATCCAAAGATCAAGATTCGAGTGTTGGAGATTCAAGGGTGGATTCAAAAAGAAAAAAGAAAGCTAAAAATCCACCTGAGCAAAAGAGAGACAAGAAGCAGTCTCCAGAGGATCAACAAGGTCCCAAGAAAAATACCCAGAAGAATAAAAACAAAGGTGAAATGAACAAGTGCTCATACTGTTCAAAGGGTAATCACACTGAAAGCTCTTGTATGAAAAAGCAGATAGACATGCTAACTCAACTGCTGGAGAAGAATGGCATCTCCCTTCCAGAAAACTCAAAGAAGAGAGAAGGAGAATCAAGTTTAGATGACAGAGAGAGATTTCATGCTCTAGTTGCTGGCACATCAAGCTCACCCAGTTTTATCATTGATTCTGGAGTGTCAAGACACATGGTTTCGACTAAGGAGGATTTCTCCTCACTGGATATGTCGAAAGGACCATCTATTATACTGGGAGATGACTCTCTCACTGAAAGTAAAGGTAAAGGAAGAATAGATCTTGATCATGGTAAGTTCAGCAATGTGCTGTATGTCCCTGGTCTCGCCTCCAACCTCCTGTCAGTGTACCAGATGACCCACACTGGGTCTCCTAAGAAGGTCATATTCTCCCCCGATGAAGTTGAGATCACAGAGATCTCAAGTGGTAGAGTCATTGCAAAAGGAGTAGCGAATCATGCTCAAAAGGTATACATGTTTTCACACTTCCTACCTTACTCAAACCCCTCTGCTCTTATTATCCATGCTAATGAAGCTAGCAAGCTATGGCATGAAATATTTGGCCATCTAAACTACAAGTATCTGTCTGATCTTAGTGAGAAAGATATGTTCATAGGGTTGCCCAAGATAAAATTTTCCAAAGGAGTCTGCCAAGGTTGTATCCTAGGAAAACACCTAGAGCACAAATTTGAGAAAGCTAGTCATGAGAGAACCTCTGCACCCCTCGAGCTGATTCACAGTGATGTTGCTGGCCCATTACCTCATATGTCCATGAGTCAGGCCAAATATGCATTGACCTTTATTGATGATTTTTCCAGGTATTGTTGGGTTCACTTCATGAAACACAAGTCTGAAGTTTTTGGCCTATTCAAAGTCTTTAAGGCTTTGGTTGAAAACCAGTGTGGAAGGAAAATCAAGGTCCTCAGATCTGACAATGGTGGTGAGTATGTCAAGTCTAAGTTTATTAACTATTGTGCAGATGCAGGTGTTCAAATGCAGCATTCTATCCCCTACACACCACAGCAAAATGGTGTTGCAGAGAGGAAGAATAGATCACTGAAGGAGATGGCAACATACATGATGGAGGCCAAAACTTTGCCACCAAAGTATTGGGCCGAAGCTATCAACTGTGAAGCCTATATCTAGAATAGGGTGCCTCACAAACAGCTTGATGGTATGACTCCCTTCGAAGCATGGAGTGGGAACAAGCCAGATGTGACCCATTTCAGGATTTTTGGCTCAAAGGCATGGGCTAGAATCCCGACAGAGAAGAGGAAGGCTTTGCAGCCCCAAAGCCAAGAGTGTATTTTTGTTGGATACTCTGAATATTAAAAAGGGTACAAGTTGATAAACTTGAGCACAAACAAAGCCTTCATTGAAAGTTGTGTGCAGTTTGAAGAAGAACCCCTTGCAGAAGTGGAGATTGGTGAAGCCTCTTCACCACCTGAACCTCAAGAAGTAAGTAAATAGTTTGTTGAACATGCTGATTATGATTTTTCTGATGGATATGAGTTTATTGCAGACCCAAACAGCCCCAAAAGGCCTAAATGGGCAGCCAAGACACTACATGCAGCAGGAGATCTAGCTGGGGATCCCAATGACCCAAGGAGGACTAGATCTCAATTTGAGAGTGGTCTGTGCATGAAGGATCCTATGTTTGCTGAAAAATGCTATTTGATGGTGGATTCTGATCCTCAAACATATGAAGAAGCAGCAGGAGATCCAAGATGGCAAGCTTCCATGAAGGAGGAGTTCATCTCACTCCAGAAGAGCAACACATGGGAGCTAGTGGATCTTCCTCCAGGAAGAAAGTTAGTCCAAGGTAAGTGGGTCTATAAGACCAAATTTGCTGCTGATGGTTCACCACTGGAGTACAAGGATATATTGGTATCTAAAGGCTACTCACAAGTTCATGGCATCAATTACAATGAGACCTTTTCCCCAGTGGCAAAGATGGATTCCATCAGGCTAGCTCTAGCCATTGCAGCCTCAAGGCAATGGGAGGTACATCACATGGATGTAAAGTGTGCCTTCCTGAATGGAGATCTCACTAAGGAGATATATATGCAGCAGCCTCAAGGTTTTTCTACTAACCCTTCTCTTGTGTGCAGGTTGAGAAAGTCATTGTATGGGCTAAAGCAAGCCCCCAGGGCTTGGTATGCCAAGATAGATAGCTTCTTGCTATCTCTGAATTTTGTTTGGTGCAAATCAGATCTGAATGTCTATTTGAAGTCTGTTAATGGTTCATTAATGATCATTGTGTTATATTTTTATGACCTCCTCATTACAGGAAGCTCACAGGCTGAGATTGCTTCCTTAAAAGGAGCTATGAACCAAGCCTTCTCCATGACGGATTTGGGGCTCTTAAGTCAATTTTTGGGGCTTGAGATCTCTCAATCCAAAGATGGAATCAAGGTGCACCAGTCAAATTATGCCTTGGATTTGCTGATCAAATTCAGAATGCAAGATTGCAAAGCAAGCAAAACTCATTTCCTTTCAGGAGTGAAGCTGGAGGAAGATGATTCTCCACCGATGGTAAACAATACACTGTATAGACAATTGATTGGATGTTTATTGTATCTAACACATACTCGACATGATATTTGTTATGTAGTAAGTGTGGCTTCTAGATTCATGGATCAGCCTCATGAGATCCATTGGAAAGCAGCCAAAAGGATCCTTAACTTTGTTCAAGGAACAAGGACACATGGGATCTTCTATAAAGCCAATTCTGACCTTGATTTGGTTGGATTTACTGACAATGATTGGGCAGGTGATAGCACAGATAGAAAGTCCACTTCAGGTTATGTGTTCATGCTTGCAGAAGGGCCAATCAATTGGTCAAGCAAGAAACATAGTGCCATTGCACTCTCATCTACAGAAGCTGAGTACAGAGGAGTTGTCAATGCAACAACTCAATGTTTATGGTTGCAGGGTTTACTTGGAGAATGTGGTTTTGAACCTGAGTACTCAACTACCATCTATTGTGATAACCAGAGTACCATTCAAATCTGCAAGGATCCAGTTCAGAAGCAGAGAACCAGACACATTGAGATTCACATGCAATATATCAGAGAGCTTGTACATGATGGAACCATTCACCTACTCTTCTGTTCATCTTCAGAAAAAGTAGCTGATATCTTCACCAAAGCATTTTGTGGGAAGACCTTCAGCAATCTCAAATCACTGCTGGGGATTGCTGATCATGCTGTAAAGGCATGAGTGGAGACAAGATTCTACAATTTTGTTTTACAGTCCATGTTTAAGGGAGGATTTTCCCAAGTTGGTTTTGCCTCTTTCCTTGTTTCATATGGACTTGCAGTATGTAAAAGGGTGACTAAGACTTGTTTCTAGGCCCTATATTTTTTATGTATTACTCATAAATTCAGGCTTAAGGGGGGGTGTTAGAATAATCAACCCATAGTTTACCCACTTAAACATTATTTCATTTATTTTTGTCTTATTTGCCTAGTTCATGAGTCCCACCATGTGCAAGTTGCTAATTGCCTATCCATAGAGGTCAAACTTGCCATCTTTGACTCATGTAGCACTTGGGAAAGCCTTAGGAATCAAATCTTCTTTATTCCTGGCCTCCTAGGCGCCTATCTGCGTTTTCTGCTTTATAGCCTGCTTTTTCAGTGTTTTAAGGCACATAGGAAAGCTAGAATAGGTGAGGTGAACTAGTTTTTTTTCCTCTTCATCCTCCACTCTTTTCTCCATGAAAAAGCATGTATGAGGTGCCATTCCACCACTCTTTAGCTTTCCCATGTGCCCTTGCCAATTCGTGAGCTCCATGACAGATTTGGGATCAGCTTTTTACACCTATGGTGGATTTGCCTATTTTGAGTAAGCCTGCTTTATGCTAGTTTTGGATGCCTCCTTATGCATTCGACCTATTGATGTATTCTATATATTCAGCAACCTATGTTATTACAGGGTTGGCTATTGTACACTCAGTTAATATAATTTTGTGTTACAGCTCCATATTCAGTCTCCATTGTTAGCAATTTTGCATGATCAATTGATAATTGTTGTGGGTAAAATTAATCTACTGCTGGCCTAAATTTCTACATAGTTAAAGAGTTCACTTAGGCATCATGTTAGTATGTCAACCCTCAAGGTACTCCAAACATGTCCTGCACAACAGAAGAACTTGTTGTTGGTTATCGAAGCTATGGATCCTAAACATAAAAACATTATTTCCTTCAAACTGGATGACTTCAATTCTATCATCTCCCATCAATTATCTTTTGAATTATCTATGAAATTTATCGGGAGGATAATCCATCGCACCGTATTGGATAAGGGTGCCTTGACTTCAGTCACGTCTTTGTCTTGCTGGAGAGATATTGGCTCCCTATATATTAAATATTTTCCCACAAAATTAAATTCATTTGATGGTTGTGGTTTTCAACCTTATGGATTACTCTCCTCCCTGCAGGTCAAAATGGGGGGGAAATCAGTGTCCATTCACTTTGGATTTGTCGATGTTCCTTTAGATTACAATATTCTTCTAGGTTGGAATTGGTTCTACACAATTCAAGTTGTTGCTTCATCCATATTTAGAGTAGTCCAATTCCCATTCCAAGGGAAGATAGTCATGTTTCCCCTATTATATTTCTATTCATGATACAGGAGTTCTAATTCTATGAATAATGTTCCACTCTTGGCTTCCTCAGCCTCGCAATATCAAAACATAGGAGCAGGTATTCTTAAAGACTCCTCGCTTATGGGGATTTTTCCATTGAATAACCCTCCTCCTACTTCATAGGCTGCATATGTGAAAATGATCTCAGGTTCGAGCTACGAAACCCTATATAAAGGAAAATCAATCATTGATTCCACATAATTGATTCATTTTGAAGAAATGTACCAGGCTATTCAGTCCACAAGTGACACCACCATCAACGATCATTTCCTGGTGGCATCAAACCCGTATCACCTACCATATTGGTTAAATCCCCCCCCCTTCCCATCTCTGGATTATCTTTTTCATACACTTCCCTCTGATATGTCCATAATGGAAGTCATGTATTTAGATAAGATTCCTCAGAAAGATCATCAGCATCGATCCTCTTTCTTTCTCGATTACCATATGGTAGAAGACCGTTTTGGAACAACGGTTTCATCTTATATTGTAATTGATCCTCAGTCAATGGTACTCATCCACAATGTTGATTCTGAGGGTAATCTGAGTAACATTACCAAGACCATTCCATTCAATATATCAGTGAAGCCCAGAGTTGTATAAAACATCCACGTAGGCCAAAATTCTTTTGTTTCACAACTAAAATATTATACGACCCTCTTTAAGGAATTCAAATATATTTTCTCTTGGGCATATAAAGAAATGCTAGGGATAGACCCTTTGATACTGACTCACAAGATTATGACTTACCCTGATGCCAAATCAGTCTGTCCAAAATTACAACAGGTTCATTCACAGAATGCAGCATCCATTAAGGAAGAAATTGAGAAACTTCTAAAGACTGGGTTCATTTACCCCATACCTTTGACAGAATGGGTGTCTAATATTTTCCCTGCAAATAAAAACCAGGGTACAATCAGGGTTTGCATCAATTTTATGGACCTTAATAGGGCTTTCCCTAAGGAAAACTTTCCTACTCCTTACATCGATCAAATCATCACTAACTGCGCCTGAAGTGTTATCTTTTCATTTATGGATGGTTTTTCTGGCTACAATCAGATAGAGATACTCTTGTCTGGTAAACATAAAATGAACTTAATTTTCCCATGGGGGTCCTTTTCTTATAAGAAGTTACCTTTTATTTTGAAGAACGCTCACGCTACCTATCAATGCACTATGTCTTATGCTTTCCATGGCATTAAAGACATTGTGGAACCTTACCTTGATGACTTGCCTGCTCATTCGCAACAACAGGATCACCATGTTGATCATATGAGAGCCATATTTCTCAGATGTCACCATTAGAACATACAATTGAATCCACATAAGTGTGTTTTTTGTGTCGATACTAGAAGGATTGTTGGTTTCATCATTTCCAAGGATGGAATCCGTATAGACTCACTTAAAATTGAATCCATCTTGGTCATACCCTCTCCTACGAACATTACAGAACTCCAAAGTTTCCAAGGGAAGGA
The DNA here is from genome assembly GCA_001517045.1 of Pseudotsuga menziesii. Lineage (NCBI taxonomy): Eukaryota > Viridiplantae > Streptophyta > Pinopsida > Pinales > Pinaceae > Pseudotsuga > Pseudotsuga menziesii. The sequence goes on along the minus strand of LPNX011125261.1, from coordinate 38,223 downwards.
AATTTTTTTACACCAACTCGTCAGTAACTTTTGGTGCAACATGCATTCAACACTCTTAAACATGCCATTACACATGAACCTGTCCTGCAATCACCCTATTATACCAAGGACTACTCCTTGTATGTTGTTGCATCGCTATCCACCATTGACATGGTACTAGTTCAAACAGACAAACATGATCATGAACATGAGATTTACTACCTTAGTAAGAGTCTTTTGGACTTGGAAACACGGTATTCACATGTGGAGAAGTTAGCTCTAGCCACAGTCATTGTAATCCATAAATTTCTTCATTACATTTTGCTATGAAAATTCACGGTATATGCAGATTCCAACCCCATGTATTACATCTTGACTCGTCAAGTTCTTGGGGGGAAATAATCTTGTTGGATTGTTATCCTATAGGAATTTGAGTTAGAATTTGCGAAATCCAGTTATAAGAAGTCTCATGTCTTCATGAAGCTTATGTGTGACCTTCCTTGTATTACTAAGGATACACAACCCTTTGAGTCATTTACAGATGATTCATTGTTCCTCATTAGTACGTCTAACCCCTGGTATGGATACTTGATTCTCTATCTCCAGATTCAACGCTTCCATCCCAACGCAACTCGAGATGAACTTCGTCATATTTGTCATCACGCTAAATACTATATTATAATTAATGATACATTGTACCATCATGGTGTTAATGCAATTTTGTGGCGTTGCTTAACTCATGAAGAGGCTGAAGTAGTTTTAAATGATTGTGACTATGGAGCTTGTGGTGGTCATCTTTCGGGGATGGCTACTACCCAAAAAATCTTACGTGTCAAGTAATTTTGGCCCTTGATCTTTAAAAATTGTATGGAGGCCGTAAAAAAATGTCTTCCCTCTCAATGTTTCACATCTAAAAAGTGCACCCACCCTGCTCCGTTGCATCCCATCATAGTTGTCAGTCCATTCATGAAATGGGGCATTGATTTCCTGCACTGTAATCCTACCTCAGTCAAGGGGCATGGTTACATCATTCTAGCTGTGGATTACTTTACAAAATGGGTTGAGGCTATTCCTACATATGACTAAGACGGAAAAACGATTGTCTTATTTATTTTCAACTACATTATCACCCGATTCAGATTCCCTCAAGTTTTTATGACCGATCATTGTTCACATTTTCAGAATAAAATGATGTCAGAACGGAGTATCAAACTAGGTTTTCGACATGACAACTCCACACCCTACTACCTGCATGCTAATGGCCAAGTTGAAGCTATTAATAAAGTGCTAAATACCATGCTTCAATGGAAGGTAGGATGAGCCAAATCCAGTTGGGATTTACAACTATGTTTCTCATTATGGTCCTATAGGACTACTATCAAAACAGCCACCGGCTTCACACCTTTCCAGTTAATGTATGGGTTGGAGACTACTCTTTTGATAGAATGTGAAGTCCCTTCTCTAAAGCTTGTCATATAATTTCTACCCAACACCACTCTAGAGGAAGAACGGTTCTTATATTTAAACAAGACAGATGAGACTCGTTGAGCTGCAACCTTGGAAAATGAGGTGCATAAACGACATATTAAAGCTCAATATGATATATCCATTTAACCTCCCCTCTTAAACGAAGGTGACTTGGTCTTGACATATAACCAGAAACATGACTAGTTGGGGGGTGCGAAGTTGGAATCCATGTGGCATGGGCCCTACATTTCTAGTCGTGTCTTGGAGAAAGGATCTTATGAATTAATGGATTATGATGGAATACCCTTGGGAGAGCCTCAGAATGGGCTCTACCTCAAAAAATGCTATGCCTAGGTCAGCCAGCATATATTTTTTGTATATAGTGTTCATAAGTGTTGTGTGTTTTTTGAAAAGTGGATTTGGTGTGAATGTAAGATGTGTCTTAGACAAGCATGCTTATGTAGTGTTATGTTTAAAATGAATAGATGAATTCTTATTTTGGATTTGTGGATGGTGTTAGTCATTACAACTTGAATCTCACATCGACAACATAGGTATTGTACTCTCCTACCGGTGATCTGGTGAGCTCAGGAGTAACTTGTTTGGGTCCTTCTACAAACAATCTTGCAGAGTACCATTAAGTGATTGGTTTGTTAACTGAAGCTCTAGCTAGAAATGTGAGGTAGGTTAGGGTTTACCTAGATTCAGAGTTAGTTGTACATTGGTTAAACCGAGTCTACACCATCTGAAAACCCCTACTTCTTCATACATTCTAGATATTTCGGCTTTTGGAAAGCTATTTTGAACATGTTTCCTACCAATATCAAATCCTGAGACTTTTAAACCCAGGAGCTGATTTGATGGAATTTTTTTGTCTTGGATTGGTATCTTGCTCATATTTGAAGTTAATTTTTAATATTGCTTTCATGCATTGAATCATGTAAATACATAAGTATCCATTCATACACATAACACATTGTACACACACACACACATCTATAAATAATTTTTTTATATATAAACTGGTGCTGAGATATAAACTAAATCCATAAGCTTTTAATCCACCCAAAACATGGAGCTTGGCAAGTCTCTATTATATATAAAAGGGAAAAAACTGAAGCTTCGAAGATTTGAGTATAAATACAATACAAAAATGAGGAGGCCACTCTAGGATAATACTCATGCTCATTGTAGCACATCACAGCATGGGCCACTCGACGAAATAGCCTCCCAAAGCATCCAGATACTCCTGGAGTATGGTGTTGGTAGTGCCCGGGAAGATCATCTATTGAAATGCTAGGTACTCCCACAGTGAACCGCTAAAGAGTGTCCTCAATCTCTTCAATCTCTTCTTTAGACTCCACATTTTTTATAGCCATTTCTCTCATTGCTCCTTGCCTCTCTATGGGTGAGGTTCCCGTTGGGCGAGAAGGTCCTATGTCTATAGAAACAACATTGTATGTCTCAGTATCACTCAAGATGAACAAAAAAATTGAAATACAACATAAAATAAAAACACATGGAATGATATTCTTCTTACCTCGATCATCCCACTGATCTCCCTCAAGCAATGGGAGATCAGGATCACCCCTAAAGTATTCTCAAGTGTAGGTGTATTCCTTGACCATCAGTAGTTGTCCTCGTAGCCAATGAAAAAATACTGCACCATATGTTACGATGGGCCCTCCATCGCCACCATATCACGCCATGGCCTCATCCCATCTCAACATCCTGGGATTCTCTGCATCCATCATGTTCAAAGGCACCTGAAATCGCATTAATGGCACCTGCTCAAGGAAGAAGGACACCACTATTGTCCCATAGCCAAATTGTTTGATCTACCCCCTCCAACACTTCGTCAACTAATCTTTGAGATTGACAAGAAACCCCTCATGCCAGTTGAATATGGTAGGATACATGCACTCTATCGAATATGATTTATACAAATGATATGACGGTTGTGTTTCACCTTCCGCCCAGCCTTTTCGGCTTCCTACTATTCAGATTTATTTATTTATTTACAATATATAATCCCTACAGATTATATTCTAACAATCCCCCTCTTAATCCGAAGGGGTGTCCGTAAGTCCGAGCATGTTTCTGAATCTTTCAAACTTTTCTCGTCCAAGCGCTTTGGTGAAGATGTCTGCAATTTGATCATTTGTGGAACAATGTCGAAGATGGACTGTCTTGGCCTCTACATGATGTCGAATCAAATGATACTTTCTGTTGATGTGTTTGGTTCGATCATGGAATCTAGGATTCTTAGCCAGCTTGATTGCAGAATTATTGTTGATCAATAATGGTGTGGAGTCCTCTTGTTTTTCTTGCAAATCTTCAAGTATCTTCCTGAGCCATACTATTTCTTTCGTTGCTTCAACTGCAGCCACATATTCTGCTTTTGTTGTTGAATCTGCCGGAACTGACTTTTTGCGTGATCTCCATGAGACAGCTGCTGATCCAAGACTCATAGTGTATCCAGAAGTTGATACTCATGTCTCCTTATTAACATCAAAATATGAGTCTGAGTACCCAATAAGTTTGAAGTCATCTTTAGAGTACTTGAGTCCAACGTCTTGAGTCCCCTTCAAGTATCTTAGAACTCTTTTTGCAGCTGACCAGTTTCCTTCACAAGGTTTATGCATGAACCTTGAAAGTATGCCAACAACATAAGAAATATCTGGTCTAGTTGTTGTACGGTAGATAAGGCTTCCTACAAGTTGTCGATACTTGGTCGCATCCTCAAATTCTTTTCCTTCGCTTGATGTGAGCTTCATTTTATGTTCCATTGGAGTAGATATAGGGTTGCATTCTGTCATGCAAAATTTGTTTAGTATTTCTCCAACATATTTTTTCTGAGATAGGAAAATATACTTAGGATGTTGAGTGACTTCAATTCCTAAGTAATAGTGGAGATGTCCCATATCTATCATTTCAAAGTTATTTTTCAAATCTTTCTTTATGGATGCTATATAGCTCTCATTGTTCCCTGTCATCAAAATATCATCTACGTACACCACAAGATACACAACAGATCTTCCAACTTTCTTTATAAACAGTGTTGCATCATCAAGATCAAAATGTTCGAAATTTAACTTCAAAATATGCTCGGTTAACTTTTCATACCATGCGTGAGGTGCTTGTTTTAGGCCATACAAGGATTTGACAAGCTTGCATACCTTTTGTTCTTTTCCTTTCACAACAAAGCCTTCTAGCTGAGACATGAAGACATTCTCTTTCAAGTCTCCATTCAAGAAAGCAGTCTTCACATCCATTTGATGAACTTTCCACCCTTTTTGAGAAGCTAAAGAGAGTAAGGTACTGATGGTAGCCCATTTTACTGTAGGAGAAAATGTTTCTTCATAGTCAATTCCTTCTTTATGTGCATAGCCTTTTGCTACAAGCCTCGCTTTGTGCTTGTCAAGTGAGCCATCTGATCTGTATTTGTTCTTGTACACCCACTTGCAGCCAATTGGTTTGGTTCCAACTAGAGGGTCAACAAGCTTCCAAGTTCCATTCTTCATGAGTGCATCATACTCATTCTGCATAGCTTCTTTCCACTCAGCTCGAGTAGAAGCTTCTTCAAAGGAAATTGGTTCAAAGTTAGCAGATAAATTAAATTCACAATCAAATTATACATCCACGTCATCACCTGAATTATCTGCTCCTCCTCCATCTTCATGTCTTTTTGAACTTCTCGTTCCCGTCTTTCCAACTTCATCTGGATGGACACTTTCAAGTGTCTTTGTGGCCCATTTAGGAATCTTCCGTGATGGTCCTGGTTGATCAGCTGGTGGTGCTTAATCATTGATTGAGAGTCTTTCAATTCTCTCAATCACATCATCTAGTTGAAACTCTTGATCAGGTGAAGTAGCAAGAACTTCTTCATGCGAGGGAGTTGGTGCTTCATATGGAAATTCCAAAGGTTGATCCAAAATAGGAATTCCCCCTTCAAGGTTTGGAATTTCATATTCATTTTCAGAATATGTCTTTGGATGAGGATAACTTTCCAAATGATCAAGCTGTCTCTCAATGGACTGGTCATTTTTATTAGTCTCAAGAAAAATGACATTTATGGAAATAACAAATTTCTTGTTTACCTCATCATACAGACGGTATGCCTTGGAGTATTCTTCGTGCCCCAGGAAAATGCATTTTCTGCTTCAAGCACCAAGCTTGTTTCTTTGCTCCTTTGGAATAAAGGCATAATAGGTGGAACCAAAAACTTTGAGATGCCTGACTGAAGGGAGATGGCCAAACCACATTTCATGTGGAGTCTTGTTATCAAGAGCATTTGAGGGACTTCTATTTCTCAAATAGGCTGCACATTTTACTGCATCACCCCAAAACATTAGTTTTACATTTTTGAAAAACATCATTGAACGAACCTTATTCATTATGGTTCTGTTCATTCTTTCTGCTACACCATTTTGTTGAGGATTATAGGGAACTGTAGTCTGATGTGTAATTCCATGTTGGTGAAGATAATCTTCAAAAGCATTTGAAGTGTATTCTTTCCCATTATTAGTACGAAGTGTACCAAATTTTGATTGTGCTTGTTTTTCAATCAATGCATGAAATTATTTGAATGTTTGAAATGCTTCTGATTTTGTCTTTAAATAGTAAATCCAGCACATTCTTGAGTAGTCATCAACAAATGTCATAAAATACTTATTCCCATTTGCTGAAGGAGTTGGAATTGGGCCACATAAATCAGAATGCACTAATTCTAATTTCCTACTTGCTCTGAAATTAGATTCATGGAATGGCAGCTTACTATGTTTCCCTAATATACATGCATCACATTTGTTCTTCTCTTTGGGAATGGTGGGCAAACCAAATACTCCATTCTTTCTCAACAAACGAAGACTGTTATAATTTAGATGACCAAATCTTGCATGCCACAATGAACTAGATGACAAATTACCTTCTCCATGCTGAGAGAGGTAGGCATAGTTCTGAACTCTTGCAGATGAACCCTTTAGCTTCAGCAGCTTCCCATCTTCGTATCCAGTCATAATGACTTGGTTTTCAGAGGAATTTCTTATTTCCACGATTCCATCAAACATGTGGATGGAATGGCCTTGCTGTAGAATCTCCACCAAGGACAGCAAGCTTCTCTGCAACTCTGGAAGATAGAGAACATTCTTCAACAAGAAATCAGGGAATCCGGGCATCTTCAGTCGAATGGTGCCCATTCCCTTTGGTTTAATACTTGACTTATCTACAAAGTAAACTATGCCATCTATTGTTTCATTAAGTTCTTCAAAACAGTCTTTTCTAAATGTCATGTGTGATGTTGCACCAGTATCAAGCAGCCAACAATCTTTGTAAGATGAAAGTGAAGTCATTTCATTAATTCCAAGATTACAATGTGCAACAATACAATGAGCAGAATCAGAAGATTTACTAGCATCTTGATTTTTACTGTCATCTTTCTTCTGGTTATGCTTGTCTTTGATGGAGTCCCGTGAAGCCCAACACTAATCTGATGTGTGCCCAGTCTTTCCACAACACTTGCACTGCAAATCTGATCTTTTGGTGAAGTTATTTCTACCGCCTCTGCCTCTGAAGTTTCTTCTTCCTCTGCCTCTCTTGCTGCTTTCTCCTTTGGGATGATCTTTGGATTGGTCTTTGGTGTGGTTCTTTGCTTTTTGAGCAAAGCAAAGTGATTCTCCAGAATGCTCGGTTGTCTTCTTACCAAAGGATTTCTCTCTGTCAGCTATCTTTTCTACCAGGGTGTCAAATGTTAGTGAGTTGAACTTGTCAATAGCTCTCAATGACTCAAGATAGTTGGAGTGAGTAGGATACAAAGATTTTACAAATGCTGCAAGAGGAAGATCTGGTTTCATACCAGAGGCTTGAATCTTGTGCATGATAGCTTTGATTTCAGAGGCAACTAACATGGGATCATTGTCTTTTACTTCAAGACTGAATAGTTTTAACATTAGTTGAATAACTTCCATTTCAGAGTGTGAATCATACAGTTCTTTTAATATTTTTAGTGCTTCAAAACATGATTTTGCAGGCAATATGTGTTGGCTCACCTCTTCACTGACTGTGGCAGTGATTACTGCTAAAGCTTTCTTGTCTTTTGTTCTCCAGATGGCCTTCTCTTTCTCGGACTCTACAGGTTCAGGGTATCTGGTTATGGTCTTTCCAGCTGCTGTCTCTATTGTGGTGCCTTCGCAAATGCCGTCCCAAAGGTCATTGTAAATGAAGGCAGATTTGATCTTCCTCCACCATTCTGAATAAGTGTCTTTGCCAGTGAGAGTTGCACCAACTATAGATGCTATAGATTGCATCTTTTACAACTGTTAGTGTAATGAACTTAAAGAGAATGAGATAATAGAAAAACAAAAACCTTGCAGGTCTACAGTCTCTGCCAAGGTGAATACAATGCAAGTTTCAGGTGAACATACACAAGTTTCTTCAATATACAAAATTTATCAATCACGAGCTTCAAATACATAGCAGCATTCCTTTTTATACAATATATACTCTACAGAATATGTTATGCATGGAGGCACCAGAAGCTAATATATTAGTGTGCAAAGGATATAAGTGCACAAAAAATCAAGCACCAAACTATATACTTCTGCAAAATCAAGTGATTAGCAGCAGCAACACCACACTTTGAGTGGACACAGCAACATTCTCGGGCTCATACAGCAGCCATATCATACATATGAGCAATATTTGCAAAATTTAGGTTTTATGCACTTCACTGAAAAACTAGGGTTTTTGCATTATCACCAAGCAAATTATCTCTCTGCACTGAGTCCTTCACACCGCGTTCAAACTTCAAGGCAATCTCCAACGCAGTCTTTCACATTCATGCTCAAGTTGCAGCAATAGATCACAAAAAACTCAACAGTAAAGGTCACGAACTGATTCACTCCCCACGCAGTAGTAAAGGTCACGAACTGATTCACAATCTGGAAACTTAGCTCATATAACTGATTCACTCTCCACGCAGGCTCATAATCCACGCAGAATACCATGCAGAATATATCCACTCAGGCTCAGAATATCTCCACGCAGAATATCTCCATTCAGGCTCAAAATATCTCCACGCAGAATATCTCCACTCAGGCTCAGAATATCTCCACGCAGAATATGTATAGCATTAGTGCTTTATCTCTATGTATTCACGGGTCATCTGTTTTCACCCATTTTCATTTATACCGGAGAGAGAGACCAGACTCGAGTCCCATCACAGTAGGGCTGGCCGAAATTCATTGTTGTCCTCCTCCTCTTAGGAGAGGCAGTCGCCAGTCACAAACGATTAGGGTTTATGTGGGAGATCGCTTTATTAGGTCAAAATAGATTAGGGTTTATGTGGAGGAGATATTATCAATGCAGTAATTGCAGTCTCAAAAAACATATAGATTCAATATAGCTCGCACCAGTAAATGGAGGAGATATACTCAACGCAGCAGTAATTGCAGTCGATAAGGAGCATCAAAGTGCTGTCAAAGGAAATGGAACAGACCAGGGAACTAATGGTTGATATGGAGATGCTACCATTGCTAGTAATGGAGCTCTTGAGATATTGCAGTAGACAAGAAAGAAGAACATGAGGAGAGGGAGAGGCGACGTGAGCAACAATACATAGAAAAATTAGGGTTAGGTATCACACAGAATTATTGGCTCCCACGCTATAAGAAAAACGCATGCAATGAATGCACTAGCAGGAGGGAAGAGCAGAGGCCAGACTGGTAATGGGCAGGCAGTCTGGCAATGGACTGGCAAGCAGAATGCCAGGACTGAAATGCAGCAGGCAGGAGTTATGGCAAATAGCCAAGCTCTGATACCACTGATAGGTATAACTCCCGATTCAATATTATTCCAATGCCAATGCATATATTTATACAAATGATATGACGGTTGTGTTTCACCTTCCACCCAGCCTTTTCGGCTTCCTACTATTCAGATTTATTTATTTATTTACAATATATAATCCCTACGGATTATATTCTAACAGAATACAACATGTGAGCACGAGTCATCTGGTGGGAAGCCCTGCTGCCCACTACCTTCTCTATCATGAAGGCTACAATCCTCAAAGGTCAGTCTATAATATGCTTGATAGAGATCTTTCCTCCCTGGGATCTAGATCTTAGGGAGGAAAGATCATCTATGAAATCGTCTACCGAGATCTCTCCACCCCTGGGACTTGTAAGTACCAATGGACTCCCCCTTAGGGAAAATACAGTTAAGAAGTAGATGTCCTCGACATTTATGGTCAATATGTGTGTCCCAACTTGAAAATGTTGTTGGTCGGGATCCCACATTCAGATCAAGTACTCCAATAACCACACATAAGCCCTCATTCCTGGAACCCTGAAGTATTTCAAGAGCCCACATTCTCTTAAAGCTCTCACGGTCATGGGATCGTTTGTCACTTGGGTGTTATCAAGATCTGTTCCCGTTCTTTCCATATCAGAATCTTGGGAGTCAAGTTTCCATCAAAAACCAATGGAACATCCATTAAACACTTTCTAGACTATAGATCAAGTGGTAGAATCCCAAAATTTTCCTTATTTTTTGGTTTTTTAGAGGCCCTTGCCACCGATTCCTTTTCCTCAAGGGAACAGAGCGACGATGCTCATCCACCTAAGGGATAGATCACCTTCATCATTTTTCCCTATTTTGAGGGGTGTGTCGATGCACCTCTCGAACGAGAGAAAAGCGTCAAGTTGTGCGCTCTCTCTCCCTTTGGAGATCGACCTCAAAATGCCAAAAAACAAGTTAAAAACAAGACAATGAACCATGAAAGTGTAGACCTAGGACTTGGTTATTATCTAGTCTAGACGGTTCGGTTAGAGGTGGTCTATAACTCCCAAAATCTCCATCACAAAATCCTCTCTTATGCATAAGTTTTACCCAAATGTTAATAGTAAAAACACGATGGTGAAAAAATTGTTACTATTCCACTATTTGTAGGTTATTTTTAATTTTTTCATTGAAAATGATTATTGGAATAATTAAATATTTAGGTTTTTTTCTCATGTTTTTCTATAGTTTCAAGGGTAAAAATATCTAACATCATTTTTGGAGATTTCGGAGTGTTTTTGGACTTTCTTGGGTACTAGTGAGTTTCTTTTTGTTTGTTTCCCACTCTGGCTTAAGTTAAAAAAGTACCGAGCACTTTTTATACCTTCAACGTGCTCGTTAAACACCTAGTGAAGAGGTATCGAGTGTACTTTTACCATTTTTTAGACTTGTTAAAATGGATTATGAGAAAATAACCCCTTATGAAGTCAACTTTAAGATCTTTTCAAGACTCTTTGAACATGAAAAGATCGCCAAGAGAGATTGATTCTTTCACGCTTGTAATAGTATTTAAAAGATCATCTAGTCAGTGATAGTTTACCCCTTTTTCATACCGATTAGACTTATTTACAAAAAAGGTACACTCTAGTTTATCGCAACGAGAAGAGTTATCATGTGCATCATTTTATACTTTTTTCAAGCTTGGGGACTAAATTTACGAAAAGTTCCACCTTGGAGTCTTCTTAGTCATTTCAAACTCTATAAACATGAAACGACAACTGAGTTTACCCTCCTCAGACTCATAAAATTAAATGATGAAGGACCCTTTCTGGGAATGAACCCCTCCTTTCACAGGTTCATAAAACGTATGAGAATGGACTCATCACTTGATGAGATACATCGAACGTTTGTTACCATTTTCAATCTAGTTAAAAAGAAAAGAGGTACTCATCCTTCTCTATGGGGAAATTAAGGGAACAAGGAATGTTTTTCATTTATATTAACGGCATCTCATAGTCCACCTTTGAACATGGAATCCTACTGCATTTTCATTTCAAATCGTTAGGTATTTAGCTTGTCAATGAATCGATCCACTTTCATGATTCATTTAACTCCTTTGAGTCAATTCAAAGAATGCACCATCTTGTCCTTGCATTACGCCTAGTCTCTTCCTCGTTCAGTCAATTCTTCCAAGTCATTTTTCATGTCATTTAATATTCAAGGGAAACCTCCTCCGTAGTCTGATTTTACAATTGTTTTTGTATTTTTATCATTTAATCAATATGATCTAGGATCTTATCTGAGAGAATAACATGCACAACAATAATCACAAGAGATAAGAGACAAAGAATTTCCTCAGGGAAACCATAAAGGAGAAAACCTCGCAACTTCCTCAGATAAGGAATGAGAACCAATAGGAAAAGTAAAACCCAAATATACAAAGATGATCTCTGATAGATGTTGTCTCTCTCACTTGTGTGAGCTACTCCTCTCTCACTCATGCACTACTATTGAGTGAGTGTGTGTGACAAATAGAGAGTCTCACTCTCTATTTGTACTTGTTTTCCACTTGAGAATTACTCTATAGGTCCGGCCTCACTAAGAGATTCTAATACTCCTAATATGACTCAACCGTGGGGACTATTTCCTTGACTTACAACCAAGGTTTAACCTCAATGACTTTACATGAATTTATTATATTAATGACTCTCCCGATCAGAGGAACAAACATCTCCATTGGGGTACAATAAAATACATTATAAAATATACTAGTGAATAAATTCCAAAGTTACAAATACATCAACACTCCCTCTTAACTAGGAAGGTAGTCTCTTGACACAGTTCATCAACACAAGTCTTCATCACTGGATCATCATCATCACTGCTGCCACTATCTCAAGCAAATGGTGTTATCTCTCAAATCTATTCATCATAGGAAGTTCTACAGAGCCATCCCTTTTTCATGTTGGATGTATGCCTAGCCTCCATTTAGGTCTTCATCTATAGTGCCAGCCCTTTTTCATGATAGATGTAGGTCTCAACACTTATATCCGACCATGGGATTCCCAGCTTGCCACCATGTCAGAAAGGCTAAGCACTTAGATATGGCCATGTGAGGCCCAGCATGCCACCAAGTCAGAAAGGCTCAGCACTTACATCTGACAATAGGAGGCCCAACCTTCCACCATGTCTAAAAGGATCAACACTTACATCTAACCATGGGAGGGCTAGCCTACCACCATTTCATAAAGGATCAGCACTTACATATGACCATGGGAGACCAATCCTACCACCATGTCAGAAAGGCTCAGCACTTACATCTGACTATGGGAGGACCTGCCTGCCACCATGTCATATTTTCTCATGGAGTCATCACTTCCCCTTAGAAGGAACCTCGATCTGAAGAACACCAAGCTTCTCTTTGAAGTACTCAAACTTCACTCTGGCCATTTCCAGCATAGAATCACATCACGGTTGATTATGTCCAAGGATAACCTGCGAGATTCACCAAGACTAATTACATCTGAGGACAACCTACAGGACTGATTACATATAATAAACCTATGAGCTTTGCTGGGATTTTATGTTTATAAAACCTATCTCACTGGCTATGCTAGAACTCATCACACCCTCTTTCGAGAGATCTTGATCTGGATCACTTACTGGAGCTTCACTTCTCCTCTCTACATCATACAAAAATGCAAGTCAGATCAATCAAATCAAATAGTAGTTTTCAAAAGAAACATACTACCTAACAAATAGTTGAGCAAGTAGCAACATATTTTTCCTATGCTATACTCAACTCCATGCAAGACTCCATCCTTCCAAACCAGTAGCCATGCTAGATCTCAAACTGAAGAAAAATCCCAAGGTGCCCTTCTTCTCAGTGGCACTACCAATCCGAACCAACATAACCATGTAGGTTAGTCTTATGATTCATATCATACTCAATTGTACCATTCAAGTACTTAAATGCAGGCTTTCCAACCAAGTGAGCATGTCTCGAATCCGTCAATAACATCAATCAACAAAACATCTGACACTACATCATGGCATCAACCGTCTTTGATGAAACATCACTCAATAGCTTCATGATCGATGCCATAGGTGTGTCCATGGAATTGCAGTCCATCATCCCGAACCTCTTTAAGATATCCATTGTATACTTCCCTTGTCCAAGGGAGATTACATTCGCACTCTACCACACCTCAATGCTTATAAAGTAGTGCATCATACCCAAGTCATTCATCTCGAACTTGGCAACAAGTCTCCTTCTTGCAAATTTAAAGAGTTCCTCTTTTCCTGTCAAGAACGGGTCATCGACATATAACAGGAGCATCACTGGTATTATGCCTTCAACCTTGAATTAAAGGTTGGAATTCGCTTTATTCTCAGTCAATCCTAGAGCCATCAGTAAGTTATCCATATTGTCATACCATGTCGAACCTCAAGATCTTCTGCAGTCACTCCCTCTGAAGAGGAGCATCATTCTCTCTCTGCCTTTCATACTCTATGTATTAAAACATTCTGTAATGGAGTGACAAGTAGCTTCCTCTAATACTAATATTATATGTATCCATCTAGGGTCACTGGATACCAAGATCCTCTATCTTGAATCTTTTCAAAAATTCTTCTCGCACCCATCTGTGAGCTTGTCATCCTCTATAGGCTTTCATCTTTAACCTTGTAGCAAAGGTTAATATCTTCATCACTCTAGGTGATATTCAAGATCCTCATGTAGGTGTTATCCCATGGTTTCTTTCTAAGCTCATACAAGGCCTTCTTTAATTTGCACACATGAGTCTTCCTGTCATGTGTCTCAACTCCCAGTGGCTACAAATGTCTCTTCATAGTCTATGCCTTCTTTCTGTGAGAAGCCTCGTGCTAGGAATCTTGCCTTGTATCCTATGATGTTTCCATATACTGCATGCTAGATCTTGTATATCCATATGGAATACACTACGAACTTCCCTTCAGGTCTCGATACCACATCCTAGACATCATTCTTCTTGAACTAGTGCTTTCCTTCCCTTTCTTCTTCGCTACTTCTTCATAGCTGGAAGGCTCTGCATCAATGATGTCACTCAACAGTGTCACATAAATAGAGTGTGTCTGAGGCCTTTTGAAGCATCATCATAGTATTCTTCATTTTGGATTATTCTTGTGCCCAAGATGGTATTTATCTCTTGAGATCGATCTACCATTCTCTCTATATTCTTTTGAATCTTTTTCTTTTTCCATGGAAGCTTCAGGTTCATTTTTATGTATGCTTATTGAAGTGAATATTGAACTAGCATCACTTGTTCTTCGGAACAAGTCTCATCCTTTTTTTCTTGTAGGTGATTGTACATGATCTTTCATACAAGTCAAATGCACCAATTGTATGGTTAGAAAAATTTCATAAAGCATATTCATAATGGAAAATTCTTATGCATAAAGATATAATCATGCAACTATTTTAGCCAATACAACATTCATCCATATCTTGTATACATCGAAACTTTCCAGATGCCTTCCATCTCTACCATAACATTCTTGAGATTGTGCACTAATCCCAATATGTGAGCAAAGAGGTTTCTTCCTAGATAAGCAGTAATGGAGTGTTGTACAGAACTATAGGCTACGTACCCATAACATGCATATTAGTAGTATATTATTCATTAATGTAGACATTCTATCATGCATAATACATTTCACAACTAAACAAATAGATATATAGGAAAAGACAATTCAAATACTTATCTTTATTTGTTTCATGGGTAGAATCCTTCTTTATCATTCATCTTCATCATCTTCTTCATTCATAACATCATCATTTCTTATCCAAATGCTAAGATGGATAAGAGGTTCTTTAAGAATTGAGTCCTTCATATTCCTCATCGCTTGAGGGATCTTCATTGAATCGTGAGAGCTTGATCTTCAGTTGCACCCATCTTCTCTTCTCTTATTACGAGTCGAGGTTCTTCTTGTGTGCACTTTTCCCAGATTCTGCTGAAGGTAATAACTTCCTTCTGGAACACATTCCTCGAATGAATGAATTCCATGATCTTGTGGGGCCATTCAAGGTGGTTATAACAATATCTTATTCTTCTTTGATTGCTTCGTCATAGCATCGAACACTTCCTTTTGGTGTCTTCAAGGATGACACATGAGGGATGGGATGATATTTAATAGAATCTATAATGATTCTCTTGGCTCTAACCTTGGGCTCATCTCCCTCTGACTCTTAGAACTTTTTTACGATTTGAGGTGTCTGTCTTGGTTCTAGAGCTAGCTGATCTAGGGCTTGTCAGAGAAACCCTAATTTTCAAAACTTGTAATTTCAAACTTCTTACTAGATATAAATATGGGCCTCTTCAAGTTGATCTGTCCAGTGTACTCCTTTTCTAAAAACAGTGGAGGGAAGCTCCTGGAACAGGAAGCCCTAGTTTTCCAATTTCTTCTGTAGAAATGACTGATATTTCTTATGTTGTATCTCTGAATTTTTTAATCCTTTAGGTCTGAAACTTCTCAATGTGATAGCCTGATATGTCTTCTTTCCAAATCGATAGGTTAGAGCAGAAATGAATTCTCCAAGTGGGAATTAAAAGGATTTTCCCAAGGTGACTATTTTAGGACTATTTAGGATAGGGAACTTGTACAGACTTCCACATGTCATTGTTTCACATTCTGGTTCTGAGAAACTTACCACATAAAATAAATTCCATGCACTACCCACAAAATCTTGTAAAATTTAGTTTGGACCTTCCTATCCTGATATATAGAAAATATCACTAGGTCACATGTTTATGACTGTATTCTGGAGAAGACTGGAACCCTGATTTGGAGGAACCATATCTCCTGAAGTATAGCGAATCTCAGGCTGAAATTTTTATACAGTGTACAACACGAATTTATCTTCGGCCTTATTGCTGGTGAAACTACTACTCCAAAAAATTAGCAATTTTTTAGGGCCCCCTTTTGAAATTTTAGTTTTGCTTCTTAGGAATTTCTTAATTTTGAAATCCAGCATTCATGACTTGTTTTCATAATTGGGGAAGTTCAAGAAATGGTTTTCTACCCTAAGGTGGAAAAAAATATTTTTATCCGCAACAACGGGTGATTGTCAAATTTTAATGCGAAGCGGTAGATGCATTTCGATTTTTGATTCGCTACGACTGACGATTTGTCAAGTTCAAGCTACTACCATAGATGTTTCTTTATTTCTCTTAAGCGCCATCGAAACAATTTCGTTCGCTACATCGGAAGTTTTCTGAGATTCGTGCCGCAACGGTGAGTGGGATCTTGGTTTGAATATTGGAACTACTTTTGGTTCTTTTTGCCCGGGTTCGTCGGGTGGTTTCTTATCTCTCTATCATAACAATGGGTGTTTTGTCTCCTTTCACTATCATCATATTTTATTTTGTGACCCACTACGTCAGGTGACGTTTCTCTTTTCTTCCGAAATAGCGGAGGTGTTCTTTCTCGTTCACCCAATCCTCATCGAGCCCTCTCCAATGGGAGAGTTTTCATATTTGAGCCGCTACGTCGATGGTCATTTATTATTTATTTCTGATGTCGTATTGGCTGCCAGAGCTACGACTGAAGAGCGGGCATCTTGTCAGGTTTGGAGTCGATAGTAGAGGCTGTGTTGGGGGTATTGGAGCTGCCATTGTCGAGGTTGTTTTCAACTTGAATTAGCTTCAATCATTCGATGCGCAATGTTTTGGCGCCAATGGCATTTTA
Organism: Pseudotsuga menziesii; assembly: GCA_001517045.1. Taxonomy (NCBI): domain Eukaryota; kingdom Viridiplantae; phylum Streptophyta; class Pinopsida; order Pinales; family Pinaceae; genus Pseudotsuga; species Pseudotsuga menziesii. The sequence continues at coordinate 21,273 of LPNX011125261.1, read as the reverse complement.
ACTTCACATGTGCGGTTTTAAGAGTATCACCTACTTCTTTAATGGTTTTTTCCAATGGATGTATATTTATACGCCGATAGAAAGGTTTTTTTACCTTTGATTGTTTTATGGTGAGAATTTTAAAGTTTTTAGTCATGATTTTTATCTCATTCTAATCATTTGCATGATTGGTTGAAACCGCCATTTGGAGCCAATGTGGCGCATCAGGCCAAGCATCCATGACTATTGTCAAGCCTTTCACCTGCTTGTTAGGCTTTCGTTTACCTTCCCTTTTTATTATTGGTCTAATGAGAGCTGCAATCTGTTAGTTGTTGATACACCATGCAGGGGTGGGTAGGTGATTTTTTTTTAGGTTTAAAATAGCTCCCTCCCTACATTTTAGGTTTAGCCATTTTCCTTTCAAGGTTTTTAAAATTGCAGCGGCCTCCTTACCTGCTCATGGAGCTACACCATTTCATTTGGAGGCATTTCTCATGTGAGCCTGTTAGCTAATGATGAATCTCCAGAGGCCCGAGCCGAGGCTTTCGCCGGCATGGATCTAACTTGGTTCTTGCCTTTGGGCGATAGTAGAAACTATGGTTTTTGAATTTCCTTCAAATCCTTTAGGTTTTGGTTGTTGTATTGCGTCTTCCCGCCGAGAGATCATAATCCTAGTGTTTGGATCTAGGGCATCCCTGTCGTCCAGCCTCGGTGCACTGCCTGCGAGCTATGAGCCTCTTAGAATTTTTTGTGTCTGTGGGTGGAAGGGTATCGCAATTTTTTGAGTTACTTTCCATTTTAGAATGAAAAGGATTCCCTCGCAGTAGCTCTCCTGTATTAAAGGGTTGTGTTTATCATATTTGGTTCTCACTGAGGTGTGGTGTGATTTTTTGGTTCCAATGGGCAAGGAGAATGTGGTAAAAAACATGGTTAGCCCAATGTGGTAATGTTTTGATGTCATGAGCACTATGTTTTCTGAAATGTATGAATTTGTTTATGATGAAAATGCTAAGACATTTTTCATGTTACTGCAGTTACAGCTTGTACCAGAAAACATGACGAAGAAGGGAAAAAAGAAGGCCAATATTGTAGACTCTAATTCAGATGCAGAAATTTCACCCATACCCTAGATGGAAATAATATATGAAGAAAAAAATTCAATCACTAGGGATGAACCTAAGTTAAAATGGGGTCAAATCTACCACATGCTTTTGGAGAAGAAGGTTGGAGAAGCAGGGATGGAAGACCTAGCCTTATACGATAACATACTGAGATCTGGAATCACCAAGGTATCCACTAGACCAAAGATGCCTCCTTGTGCAGAGGTTATCGGATGGATTCTACCCAAGGTGGATGCAACAGGTATGATCATGAATGACATGGAGAATAAAGGATTTGCATCCTTCACACCTCGATTTATAGCAAAAGCATACAACCTGCCATCGTCAGGAATTAGTATGAAAGTTGAATGGATAAAGGGCTTAAAGTTTGATTACATAGCTATAGCAAAGATGATGGTAGCTAAAGGTAATACTTTCAAGCATAAACAGTCTAGGGAGTATGAAACTGCTCATCTACGTACCCTATACAAAATGGTAGTATTGATGCTAAGTAGGATTTTTGGCAAAATTGATGGTAAATCATATAAATTTGGATGGATTCTACTAATTTACCATGTATCCCTGAAAGGGACAATTTTCAATTGGGCTTACATAGTGTCCAATAGCCTATCTACCTCCATTATTGCAGCCAAAGAAGGTTTGCACCAACGAAAATCCTAATTCTATATGTGATCTTTTTTTGTTGACTGCATACTTTTCTTTCACCTGTTTCAGAGACTCAACTGCTAGTGGAAAGGAGGAAAAACTAGTATTTACAAAGCATATCAAACACTAGGATCCCACAAATACCACAGTCACTACCAGCTGATCTGTGAAGAGTTCTTGATGCCTCTATACCAATTAATTTTTCTGGAGGAGTGTAAGTGCCTATCTAAAGGAGCTTTGGCATCTATCAAAGAGTTTGGGGATTACTTCTTCTATGAAGAAGGTACATACCTGAGGATGTATGGGGGAACCAAAGCATTCTCATCGCTACCAAAATATGCCACATATTACAAAGTTCATAAGGAAGCTGTGAGACAACTTTTCTTTGATGGCTTTGGAAGTCATTTGTTCGAGCTGAAAAAAGATGTGTTTCCCCCACTACCTTTCTATGTGGGGAGTTATAAGTTCGCTAAATTCAAGAGTGCTCCTAAGTTCATTAACAAACTAGAAATCTTCCATTTTGGTGAGAAGAGCTTTCACTAAAATGATTCCCAAGGAAGGGTTGTAGCCAATCGAGCACTCTTCAAGGTAAATTTCGAATATGCCGATTATGTGGACAAGGATGAAGAAGTATACAGGAATGTATGCAACATGACCACCTTGAACAACTAGCTTAAAAGGAATATCACAATAGCTTTAGTTAAGTCCAGTAGAAACAACAATCTAGAACCAAAGGGACAAGAGGAAGAAGCTGCAAGAAAAGCAAAAGAAGAGACTGCTTGTAGACTAGCAGAAGGTGCAAGAAAACTTTTAGCTAAAAAAGATCAGGGAGAAATGGAGGAAAAAGAAGCTGCCGGAAAAGAGAAATAAGAAACTGCCATAAAGGAGCATGAAGAAGAATAGAGAAAGAAAGAAGAAGCTATCAAAGTAAAGATTGCAGAGTTGGAAATATTAATAGATCAAGAAGCTCGAAATCCAGAGTAGCAAGCACAAAACTAGGGAGAGGTGACAGAATAACAAAGAAAGAAAGACCAGGAAGAGTTGGATAATGAAAGCCAAGGACAATATCCTGCTCAGGAAAGCACCGAGAACCTCCCTTCTGCTTTAGGCAGTATACTTATGGGAGGATATCTCCCTATGATCCAATTGGGGTTGGTGCCATTTACCCCATCCAAACAGTATGAGGTGGTGTTCCTAGAAAATGCATTTTTTGATCCCAAAAGGAATTCCATTGTGTGGAGAATAGAAAAGACTTTGAATATGGGAATCCAACCCAAGATCACCACAATAACCAAGAAGACGATATGTAGAGGAAGACCCGAAACAAATGGCCTCCATGGGTATTGCAACTGCACATGCAAATGCCCATAATATTAGTAAACTTACAGAAACCCTTGATCAATATAAGGGTAAAATGGAAGAGATGAAGGAGGTTTTAAGGACAGAGGAAAGAGTGGGCCGAGAGTCAAAGAGAAAATATAAAGCCACTCTTCCAGAATATGAGAGGCTTCAACAGGACTACCAAATGCTAGGAGAGGAATGGGATACGTTGAAGTTATCAAACATGACACTAGATAGGGAGAAGCAAAAATTAGAGAGCAAGTGTGCAAAGATGGAAGCACAAAAATCCATATTTGATCAACAAGAAGAGCAATATAAAGCCCGAATCATGGAACTAGAAGCCCAAAATAGTTCCTTGCAGGTATTGTTGAAGGCATCCAATGAACGAAAGATGGATATAACACCTCTGAAAGATCATGCCCTCCTACTTAGGGGTAAAATATATCAAGTACAAGTTAAGCTTGTAGAAGAGGTATTCAAAATTAAGCAAGTAGAAGCTAGAATGGAAGAGATCTCAATCATAGCTACTGAATTCAAAGACAAGACCCATGACATTGCAAAGACCATACAAGGACAACTGACATGGTTGGAAACAAATCAAGAGCCTCCGGAAAATGCACGAGTAAAGAATCTAGAGAGGTTGCAGCTCGAGTATGATCTCGTGAATTTCAGTAACAGAGTTGCTGAGAGACTTATAGAGGCAGTCGAGAGGACATCCAACAAATGCATGTAATTTTATAAGAAGGTGCTTACAACTCATAATAAATGCCAGCCATCATCCGCAAAAAGGCTACAGGAGTTTCCATCCCATGAAGAACACTTGAAGCACCTGCACGATAGGCTACAGGAGGAAGAACTTGGTATACACTTGATTAAAAGTTTAAATAAAAAGGTGATAAAGGGTGTGATTTCTCAAGCTACGGTAAGTAATTTCCTTTTATAAGATCAGCTTTGAGTTATTCCAATAAGGGTAGCTGATATAAAGACTCATATTTCCAAGCATGAGGTCACAGTCAGATTCTTAGAACCAGCAAATTTTGGAATCATTGCTTCAGAAGCTATGGCGTGGAAACAGTTCATAAAGGAGTTGACTAGACCCAATTGAGGGGTTTTGTCCCATCTACACTTGGAAATGTAATTGTAATATTTTGTATTTATTGGCATGTCCCCTTAATTGGACCATTAAAAGTGTTGACCTTGCTAGAGTTCCTAGGGTTTCAAATTGAGATTTATTATTCTACCTAGGACAAATTTTGTATTTAATTATTTGAGGCATGTATTTAATGTTATTTTAGCAATTTTGTTTATTTATGAAAATTAATGATGTGGAAATAAGGCTGGCAATTCAAGAGGGCGTAGTGGGGAAAGATAGTCAACTTGCCCAAGAAAAATGAGGAAGCCCGTGACAAAAGCTGACAGGAGAATAAAGGGAAGTTGCCCAAAAGCAGTAGAAAAACATATATAGGTAAAAGAAGGAAATTTTATCAAAGGTAGGGCATAGTTTCCTCTTAGAGAACTCGAAAAACCCGTCAGGAGAAAGGAAATAATAGTTTCCTTATGAGCCAGGAAAAGAAGAAAGTTGTCATAACACAAAAGAAGCATATTTGACTAAGGAAGGGCACAGTTTCTAAATATGAAGGATGATTTGGACTTGGAAACAATTCTACATGGTCCTACTTTCCTCATTTCCCAAGGGGGGCGCTTATGTGGCTAGGGTTAGGGAAACCCAAGGGTTGACTTTATCTCATAGGTCACTATTGACCTCCACTTGCTAAATAGGTCATCCAGAAGGCTATTAAAGGTGAATTCAATCCCATTTATTCAGTTTGGTTGATGATTTGATTGCTTGATGCTTATGAGAGAATTACTTCTGAGTGTTGTGCCTCAGACTACTGGGAGATGAGCTCCAACCTTCCATTCCCCTCTCCTTCCATATTATTCTCTTCCATTGTAGGTGTGGAACTCTAGCTTGCATATATTGAAGGATTATGATATTCATGTCCAGCCTCCATGAAGTTTAGGTCAAGCTCCAGTGAAGCCCATGCTTCACCTATGCTCATAGCCCCTTCCTGGTCATGATCCGGGCCTCCTCCCCCTTATTTTTGGAGCATCCTTGTAATGGTCAGTACCTTATGTAATTTATATTCTATAGTGTCATAATATTATTCAAATTAAATTTATCAGGTCGAAACACCTCTTCCCCTAAATAATATTGTCTTCAGTTTCACCCAAAGGAGCCTATTTTATCAATGTATGGGGGAATTTGAATAAATCTGAGTGATATAAGAAATATGCCAGGATGGGGAAGTTATTGAAGATATTTTACATGTTAAGTGAGCTTATATTTACCTTTTTTACAGTTCTTATCTTTTTCAGAGATTAATTTGTAATGATTTAACTGCTCTTTTTAGACCCTAGCTAGATTACTAGCTTTTAATAACTAGTTTTGCTAAAACTGATGTAAAACAAGTTCTGTAAGATAAAAATGAGACCTGTCTATTCCAGTGGGTCACTGACAGACCCAAATTCCTCTACCAACTTCCAAAACCATTTTTTTGTTGGGTTTTTACCACCTTTTTGGATCCTCCTCTACGCAGCGTTTCCCCTGGCCAAAACTGCCAAAAAAGCCCAAATTCACCCAAAACTTCTCAAAACTGTCCTGAACTTATGAAAATTGTCCATACCCTTTAAATATGTTATATTAATTGTCTAAAAACCCTTTGAAAGTTCCTATAAGCCCCTAGTTGAAACAGACCGAACTACCCTCCTTAGTTTCACGGTTTGGCTGCCCAAAAGCGTGGTAGTAGGCTTCCACGATGCGGATTATGAAACCTAAATGGAACCAGATATAAATGTGATATGGGAGATGGAATTAAATTTTTGAATGTCTTTTTTTCTTCCCTCTTCTCACTCCTTTTTTCAGAAAATTTACCTAGAATAATTCCCAAATTTACCCAATCCGAGAAGGTTTTCTGTGAATTAATTCAATTCAGAAATTTTAATTTAAAATTGCAGAATTAAAGAGTGTTCAGGTATGCACACCAGACTTGGGACATTACATTTATCCAATGTTATTACTGAATATGCTAAAAGACAAACATTTTTGTAACCGAAAGTTGAGGAAGCCCAAAGGGCAGGGACACCAAAAGTCATTTTTGAAATGTATAAATATAGGTAGAGTCAAATAGGAGAGGGAATTTTCTAGCCATAATATGAAAAATACTTGTTTTAAGAAGAAATATTTCTTGCTATAATATAGAGGATCAAAATTCTGTTGGAGAAGGAGCTCTTGGAGTTTGAAATACATGATGTGAGATGGTTGAATATAGACCTTTATCTGTTTTATCTTACTCTACAAATATGTGAGATCATTCTAACTTTTTAACTATTTCTATGTTGAAAATGATTTCCATTTATTGTTATGAAGCTTATGTAGAAACCGAGTAATGAATGCTTTGACAAACATTGAGCTACTCTATGTTAATTTTCTACTATGTTTATGTATTTCGAATTTATCAGCTACCTGTAAAATTCTTTATGCAAAAAATGTAGTACATTACTCATATACATAGTAATATTGCTCCCTGGTGATAGTTTAGATAGGATAATTTAGTTTAGCGTAACTGTTATTTGCTTTCTGTGATTTTGGAACAAAGCGGATAAGATGGGATGTAAGAACCTACGCATCACATTGTGAAGTCTTTGCTTCCTGATCATCTGCATTCAATTTAGGCACTTTCATATTATTTATAAAACCATAAAAAACACACATAAACAGTGGACCGAGCCGCAACCGGTAAAATAGATTTAAACTTTCATTAAATCATACGATAGTCGGGCCGCTAACCGAACGAATTCCCCACACCAAACGATAAATGATCTAATTCGGAATGGTTATTGGGGAGAATCCCTACTGTCGGTACCTGGGATTTTCCAGGCATCAACAAGCCTATAAAAATTTTGGCTTCGAATCCTTCTCCAATATTGCACTATAGAGAAAGTGTTAGGATTGCTAAATCAAGTATTCTAGCGTTTCCATGCATAAAACCCTAATTTCCATTAGCTGCCATTACAGTTGTATTACGGTTGTACAGTGAAACTTCTCTGATTCAGAAACTACTATCACCAATAGATGCGTCCTAGTGAGGCAAGTTATCCTAGCCCTCCTTGCTTGATGATCTATGGAGAGAACATATTCAACTAGGAAGCCCTAGTTCCCACAACTGCACAGTGTCTTCTTCTTAGGTTATCTCTAATACCATGTTATATTTTTATCATTTAATCAATATGATCTAGGATATTATCTGAGAGAATAACATGCACAACAATAATCACAAGAGACAAGAGACACAAATAATTTTCCTCGAGGAAACCATAAAGGAGAAAACCCCGCAACTTCCTCAGAGATAGAATGAGCACCAATAGAAAAAGTAAAACCCATAGATACAAAGATGATCTCCAACAATTGTTCTCTCTCACTTGTGCAAGCTACTCCTCTCTCACTCATGCACTATTGTTGAGTGAGTGTGTGTGACAAATAGAGAGCCTCACTCCTTATTTATACTTTTTTCCACTTGACAATTACTCTACAGGGCCAACCTCGCTGGGAGAGTCTAATAACCCTAATATGACTCAACAATGGGGACTATTTCCCTGACTTACAACAAAGGGTTTGTTGATGTATTTGTTCCTTCGGAATGTATTCACTTATATATCTTATATTGTACCTCAATGTTCCTATCGGGAGAATCATTTGCATTTCCTTGTACCCCAATGTTCCTATCAGGGGAGTCATTAATATAATAAAGTCATGTAAAGTCATTGAGGTCAACCCTCTGTTGTTAGTTGAGGCAATAGTCCCCACAATTGAGTTGAGGTTAACCCTCCTTGTTGATCAGGGGGAAAAGTCCCCACAGTTGTGGGGAACTAGGGTTATTAGACTCTCCTAGAGATGTCGGCCATGGTAAATAATTATCTAGTTAGAAAATAGTATAAATAGAGAGTGACTCTCTATTTGTTACACACTCACCCAGCTATAGCACATAGGTGAGAGAAGAGGAGCTCACATAAGTGAGAGAGAGAACAACTGTTGGAGATCATCTTTTCTGTCTTTGGGTTTTACTGCTGCCATTGGTGCTCATTCTATATATGAGGATGTTGCGGGGTTTTCTCCTTTATGGTTTCCCTGAGGAAAATCTTTGTGTCTCTTGTCTCTTGTGATTATTTATGTGCATGTTATTCTCTCAGATAAGATTCTAGATCATATTGCTTAAATGATAGAAATCTAACATGGTATCAGAGCTAATTGGAGAAGAAGACACTGTGCAGCTTCATAATCTAGGGATTATTACTTTTTGGGTCTCTTTCCATAATCCATCAGCAAAAGGAGGCTAGGATAACTCTCCATTGAAAGTCGGATCTTTCTATCGAAGCATAATTTGATTCCAGGCATTTTCAGTTTTTGCTGCAGGAAATTAGGGCTTTTTACAGAAGAGGAATTTTTGAGTGAGCCCAGCATGCAATTTCTCTCCTCATCAAAATTGAATTTTAGAGACCAAGTTCAAAGTTTTTGGTTGAGTAAAAATCCAGGAAAGTCAAACCCTAGTTTGACCTAGGGCCTGAAAAACCCTAAAATACTAAAACAGGTAGTTTTGGTACATTCGCTATATCTCGGGATTTAAGAAGTATTAGGGGATGAAATGTTCATAGAACGAATATAAAATTATGATGTATGCTTTGTAAAAATTTCAGCCTCATGTTCGCTATAGTCTGGGAGATATGATTCCTCCAAATCAAGGTTCCAGCCTCTTCCAAGAATGATCCCTAAACAGGACACCTAGGGAGAATTGCTATATATCAGGCTACGAAAGTCCAAATGAAATTTCACAAGATTTTCCAGATATGGCACAGAATTTAATTTTCGTGGTAAACATTTCAGACCCCAAAGGTGAAACAGTGACACGTGGAAGTCCGTACAAGTTCGCTATACTGAACAGTCCTGAAATAAGTCACCTTGGGAAAAATATCATAAGTATCAAATGGTGAAACCAATTATTCTAAAAACTGTGGTTTTGGAAAGAGGATAGACGAGGCTACCCTAGTACAAAATTTTAGACAAATAGGAAAGTATTGTTCGGAGGTACCGCAGAAACAATATCAGGAATTTTTTGGAGAATAATTGGAAAACTAGGGCTTCCTGTTCTAGGAGCTTCCCTCCACTGTTTTCAGAAAAGGAGTACATTGAAAAACTCACCTTGAAGAGGCCCATATTTCTATCCAATCATATCTAAAAGATTCCAAGTTTTTAAAATTAAGGCATCTCTGACAAACCCTAGATCAGCCAACCCCGGAACTAGGACAGACACCTCAAATCGGTAAGATCTAATCTTTTTCTATTTACAGTTGAGGTTCTCATTTAAAGATGACTAATCATGCCAGCTTGATGAAAATATTGGTGAATTTGACAACTTCCAAGCATGGAAGTATAGGATTTCATTGGTTCTTGAAGGAAATGAATTTGACACCTACATAAGTGGAGAGGTTCCAATTCCAAAGGGAGATTAAGGCTAAAGCCTTACACAAGAAGAACTTGTTCAAGGCCAAGAGGGTCACCTTATACCACATGTGCCTTTCCTAAAGACACCTAAAGATATGTTTGATTCCTTGACCAAACTATTTTGAAGGGAAGAATATAAATCAGAAGAAGTATAGGAACTCTGTGATCCTTGAAGAAATTGACTTGGATCAATGTTTCAGTAAGAAAGGTCTAGGAGCCAGAGGGAGATGAGGCCAAGGCTAGAGCCAAGAGAATCATTGCAGATTCTATTAAATATCGTCTCATCCCTCAGGTTTCATCCTTGAAGACACCAAAAGGAAGTGTTCGATGCTATGACGAATCAATTGAAGAAGAATAAGATATTGCTATAACCACCTTGAATGTCATCCTAGGATCATGGGATTTATTCATTCGAGGAATGTGTGCAAGAATGAAGTGATTAACTTCAGCAGACTTGGGAAAGAGAGCACACAAGAAGAAGCTCGACTCAAATAAGAGAAGAGAAAATGGGAGCAACTGAAGATCAATCTCTCACCATCCAAGGAAGATCCCTCAAGCGATGAGGAATTCGAAGGACTCAACTCTTGAAGAACGTCTTATCCATCTTAGTATTTGGATAAGAAACGAGGATGTTATGAATAAAGAAGATGATGAAGGTGAAGGCTCAAGAAGGAGTCTACCCATGAAATGAATAAAGATAAGTATTCAATTTTCATTTCATGATATTATTTTGTTATGCATTTGTTTATATTCAGTTGATGTGTTATGCATGATAGAATGTTTGAATTAATGACAGTGTACTACTATTATGCATGTGATGGGTAAGTGGCCCATGGTGCTATACAACTTTCCATTTCTACTTATCTAGAATGAAACCTCTTTGCTGACATATTGGATTAGTGTATAATCTCAATGATGTCATGGTAGATATGGAAGGCATCTAGAAAGTTTCTGTGAGATATGGATGAATGTTGTATTGGCTAAAATAGTTGCATGATTATACCTTTATGCATAAGAATTTTCCATTATGAATATGCCTCATGAAATGTTTCTAACCATACAACTAATGCATTTGACTTGTAGGAAATATTGCATACAATTGCCTACAAGAAAAGAAGGACGAGACTTGTTCCGAGGAAAAAGTGATGACAGTTCAAGAAATAATCCAAGAATGAAGAATAATATGACGAATGCAGTTACGTGACAATGTTGAGCGACATCATTGATGCAAAACCTTTCGGCTATGAAGAAGTAGCCAAGAATAAAGGGAAGGAGAGTACTATTTCAATAAGAATGATGTCTAGGATGTGGTATCAAGACCTGAAGGGAAGTCTGCAGTGGATCTGCAAGATCCAACATGCAATAGATGGAAACATTGTTGGATACAAGGCAAGATTTGTAGCATGAGGCTTCTCACAGAAAGAAGGCATATACTACGAAGAGACATTTGCATCCAATGGGAGTTGAGGCACATGACCGGAAGACTCATGTGTGCAAATTAAAGAAGGCCTTGTATGAGCTCAGAAGACACCCATGGGATAACACATACATGAGGAGCTTGAAGACCACCTAGAGTGATGAAGATCTTAAACTTTGCTACAATGTTGAATATGAAAGCCTATAGAGGATGATAAACTCACATATGGGTGCAAGAAGAACTCTTGAAAATGTTCAAGATAGAGGATCTTGGTATCCAGTGACCCTAGATGGATACATAGAATATTAGTAGCAGAGGAATATACTTGTCACTCTGGTATAGATTGTTTCAATGCATAGAGTACAAAAGTTAGAGGGAGAATGATGCTCCACTTCAGAGGGAGTGACTGCAGAATATCTTGATTTTGAACATGGTACGACATGATGGACAACTTACTGATGAGGCTTTACTAAGAGTAAAGCGGATTCCAACATTTGCTTCAAGGTTGAAGGTGGAAGACTAGTGATGCTCCTGTTATATGTCGATGACTTGTTCCTGACATAAAAGAGGAACTCATTAAATTTGTAAGAAGGAGACTTTCTGCTGATTTCGAGATGAAGGACTTGGGGATGATGCACAACTTTCTAGGCATGGAGGTGTGGCAGAATGCAGATGGAATCTTCCTTAGACAAGGGAAGTATGCAATAGAGATCCTGAAGAGGTTTGGGATGATGGATTGCAAGGCCATGACCACACCTATGGCATCGAACCTGAAGCTATTGAGTGATGCTTCATCAGAATTGATTGATGCTATGATGTATCGTCAGATGATTGGGTCCTTGATATACCTAACAAATATGAGACCAGATATTTTATTTTTTGTGAAAACATTGAGACATGTTCACTTGATGGTTTCAAAGCATGCAGTGAGGTACCCGAAGGGTACAGTTGAGTATGGGCTCAAGTATGATACGAATAAGAATATTAACCTAGAGGGTTATGTGGATTTGTATTGGGAAGACAGTTCCATTGATAGGAAGAGCACTTCCGGGTGTTGCTTTAGTATGAGATCAGGTGTGTTCTCTTGGTTTAGCAGGAAGGAGTCCTGCATGGCGCTGAGAACAACTAAGAGAGGAGAATTGAAGCTCTAGTATGTGATCCAGATCGATATCTCTCGAAAGAGGGAGTTCTAGCATAGCCAGTGAGATAGGTTGTTTGAGCATAAAATCCTGGCGAAGCTCGTAGGTGGCTCAGACTTAAATGGTCTTGTAGGTTGTCCTCAAATGTAATCGTTCCTAGCGAAGCTCGTAGGTTATCCTTGGATGTAATCAGCCCTGATGTGATTCTATGCTAGAAATGGCCTGAGTGAAGTCTGAGTACTTCAAGGAGAAGCTTGGTGTTCTCTAGATTGAGGTTCCTTCCAAGGGGAAGTGATGAGTTAGTGTAGAGCCCTTCTGACATGGTGATAGGATTGGTTCCTTCCATGGTCAGATGTAAGTGCAGGGCCTTTCCTCAGATGGTAGATGGTGTTCCCTACCATGCCGGAGTATGTAAGTGTTGATCCTTTATGATTGGGTTAGATAAAAGTGTTGAGCCTTTCTGACTGGGTCAAATGTAAGTGATAGGCCTTTCCTTGGATGGTAGATACCATGCCAAAGGATGTAAGTGCTGGGCCATTTTGACATGGGGGCTAGCTGGGCCCTCCCATGGTCAAATGTAATTTCTAGGCCATTCTAACATGGGGGAAGTTGGACCCTCCCATGGTTAGATGTAAGGGTTGGGCCATTCTAACATGGGGGCAGGTTGGGCCCTCCCATGGTCAGATGTAAGGGCTAGGACATTCTGACATGGGGGCAGGATAGGCCCTCCCATGGTCAAATGTAAGGGTTGGGGCCATTCTGACATGGGGGCAGGCTGGGCCCTCCCATGGTCAGATGTAAGGGCTGGGCCTTTCTAACATGATGGTGGATGTGTTCCTCACATGGTCAGATGTAAATGTTGGGTGGGCCTTTCTGACTAGGTTAGATATAAGTGTTGAAGAAGATGAAAACCTACATGGAGGCTAGGCCTACAACCAGAATAAAAAAGGGCTGACTCTCTAGAACTTACTATTACAAGAATAATTGAGAGATAGCACCAGTTGATCGAGATAGCAGAAGCAATGATGATGATGATTGTTGTAAAGGAAAGTATCCTATGGCTAGGGTTTAAGAGGCCATCAACATACTGGGGTTGAAAGGTGGATGCAAATGGTTCTGCAAGTAAATACAAGCAAGATCAGAGATGAGAAAGGTCCACACCTGACTAACTGAAGGTTGTTCCAATCTTTCTCTTCAATCCTCTTCTTGTTCCTCTCACTCCAAGAGACCTGCAAAATGAATTATACCTTCCTCAAACCATTATGACCACATATAAAACAATGATAATCAAATAAACATGGACAAATGATCTGAATAACATCATCATATGATCATAAACAGAGATTCAATCACACATTGAACAATGATTTGGGAAGAAGAAGGACATCACATATTTATTAATCTTGAAAACGAGTACAAGTATACCTTCTCTTCAAGTTCGGCACCTCACGAAACCTTGATCTGGTTCTGCTGCTTCTCTTCTCCAAGGAACTCAGCCTCCAAGCTCTGCAACACAAGGAGAATACTTCTAGGGAAAAGGTGTGGGAAAAGAGAGCTCCAATTCCTCCAGCATAACAATGCAGAAATTCAAGTCCCCTCTCATGGACCTCCCTACCTCTATTTATATGGTTAAGGAAGAGTTAGGGGCGAAGACAAAGTGGTTACGACTGAAGAAGTCAGTTGCATAACTACCCAAACTAACCAAAATTAAAAAGGCGTGTTTTTTGACATTTTTAAGAGGCATCCGCGGGTTGCACAACTGGATAGTCGTGGATACGAAAAGTATACGTGGGTTGCTAGTACATAAATTCGCGGATATGAGCAAGTTTTTGCATCCGCGGGTATCAAAGAGAGCAACTCGCGTATCATCCACGGGTTTGCCTTAAGGAAAGTTGTGGATGGGACCAAAACGCATTTTTAGGGTATTTCTAGGCATTTTCAGACTTTGATGTCATCTAGAAAGTTTTAGCTAACTGAAATACCTTTCCAATGGTGTAGAGTTGAGGTCAAATGGAGTTACAAAACTCAAGATATGGGTCCTCCAAGATAGGTGTCTTTTTAGTGACATTCAGTGACTTTCATGAAGTGCCGTCATGGAAGTGTCGACATGCGACGAAATCATGGGAAAGTGGTCACAAGAAGAGATGTGTCGTTTTGAGCTATAACAGATGCCCCCTAATGTGTGAGGTTAGAGGGGAAGACAATGGCCGAAATACATTATAAAGCAAACAGCTGAGTATCACTACTACATTTCGATCCAAAATCCGACGGCGCGTGGATTTCTCTTTTTAAACTTACCAAAAATCACAAGGAAATTTTTTTTTTTGTAAATGTGGCCTCCATCATTGCTTAAGCGACGGATATTCTCATAACCGTCGGTTAAGCGACGACACCTTCCCAAAAATGAAAAACATTATTGAATTGACCTCACCTTAAGAGCCTCATAACCACCTCATAACCGTCGGTTAAGCGACGTCGCCTTCCCAAAAATGGAAGAGACATTGTTGAATTGACCTCACCTTAAGAGCCTCATTGCTTTGGTTATTATGTGTAGACTCCAGCAGGTTTTATTCGTGGGTTTGAGCCTCTAGGCGCCAGATTATGTGTGTGTTCAATTAGCCTCGAGCCTCTGGGCGCCAGATGATGTGTGTGTTCAATTAGCCTCGAGCCTCATTGTTGAATCTGTTAATCAATTCTCAGTCTTTACGCTTGGCAATGAATAATTTTTCATTTCTTTATTCGATTTGAATACCTTTGATGAAATAGGTATCGTCCTGTCTCTGGATTAGAAACTGTTTTCTCAGAACCGCAAATTTTGCAAGGCCAATTGTGTTTGTTTAGGGTTTTTTCGAACTAGGTTAAAGTGGGTTTTATTTTTAATTTGTCACGTTCAATTAGGTTTGCAGAGAATGCTGGTAAATATGGTATTCCATCTGATCGGGAGTTAGATGGGCACGGGTTCTCTGAAACCATAAATTTGGGGATTGTTTGATATCTTTTTAAAAAGAAATTCCCAATTGAAGGTTCCGAATTGTATCATGATAGATATGGGCCCTCTGAGATGTTCAAGGTTTCTAAAGATCTTGATCATGTTTATGCTTACTATTACCCTAGTTCTTGCATCTGGGCGCCAGATGATTTTTCTTTTAGAAGAAGAGGAAGTGAAAGAAGTTGCCCAGGGAGAATCAGGGGAAGAAGATGAGAACTCATTGGAATCAGGGGTTATAAACGAGGACTCAGATGAATGGGATGAGTTCGTGCATATGGAGGACAGTTCAGTGGATGAGCTTGATCCTGGATCATGGAGAAATATTTTGGATGAAACTCTGAGCCAGGAGAATATTTCATCAAATGAGGAGGGGTTGTATGTATCTGGTGTTAATAAAATGATGTTTGCGGTCAGCGAAGGTGAACCGGAACTCATGAAGGAAGCCATATCAGATATTCATCTTGCTGCAGATGGTGGTTATGCTCATGCCCAATCCACACTGGGGTTTTTGTTTGAGATCGGAAGTGGGGTTGAGCAGAGCGATGCAAAGGATTTTTTGTATCATCATTTTGCTGCAGAAGGTGGAAACTTTCAGTCTAAGATGGCACTAGCCTATACCTATTATTACCAACAGGTAAACTGTAAAACTCATTTTATTCGTCCAATTTCAATATTAGTCCCTTAGGATTTGTTGAATGGAACATTGATATGGCTGTAAAAATCTTAAAGAATTGTTTCCCCGTGGAAAACGGGCGAAGATCCCCGGATGTTTCAAACAACAACCTCTTGTAATGTACTTATTTAATTTGTCCAGCATGGGAAAAAATGAAAAATGTTTTCACTCACATTTGATGGGAACATCCCAAACAGGATTCTCATATGGCCTTTCTTTTTTCCACAAATGTATGAGAAATCCGTTAAGCTTTATGCAGAACTTGCATCTGTTGTGGTGGCTATCTTTTTTAGTTTCAAAGAACCACCTTTGTTTGAGCCAGTTCAGATCAATGATGGAGCTGAAGAGAACAAAGAAGCATTGAGGAAGTCACGTGGTGAGGAAGATGATGATTTCCAAATTATTGAATATCAGGCCCAGAAAGGGAGTGCAATGTCAATGTATAGACTTGGTATATTTTATTACTTTGGTTTGAGAGGATTTCACCATGACCATAGGAAAGCATTGTCATGGTTTCTTAAAGCGGTTGAAAAGGGAGACACAAATTCGATGGAATTTCTTGGAGAAATTTATGCACGAGGTTCTGGAGTTGGAAGAAATTTTACGAAGGCACTAGAGTGGACCTTGTTGCAAAGAGAGGACCTTGGGGATCCTTGTTAAGATAGGCATTAGAGTCTTACTCGAAAGGCCAAACTGCCAGAGCTCTGCTATTGTACTCAAGAGTTGCTGAACTTGGATATGAGGTTGCACAGAGTAATGCTGCATGGATACTTGACAAGTTTGGGGAATATGATATATGCATAGGAAAGTCAGGTTTCTACAGTGATGTTGAATGACATCAACGCACACACACCCTTTGGAGGCATCCATCAAAGCAGGGTAATGAGCATGCAGCACTTTTAATTGGGGACGCCTATTATTATGGCAGGGTGAGTTTCTCTTTTCTCAAGGGACCTCAATATGAATGCCAAAGCAGTTTGTATAGGTCTTGAGAGTTGCTCTTGACTTTCTGTTCTTTCCTTGTAGGGCACTGACAGAGATTTTGAGCATGCTGCGGAGGCTTACATGCATGCTCATTCCCAATCAAATGCTCAGGCTATGTTCAATCGTGGATACATGCATGAACATGGAGAGGGCCTTCCTTTTGATTTGCACTTGGAAAAACGATATTATGATCAAGCTCTAGAGACTGACCGGGTTGCGAAGTTTCCAGTGATGCTTGCACTTCTGAGTGTATGGATTAGAAAGAATTATGGTGGCAGTTGTCTGGTAAGCTTTATTATTGCTTTTTGTTGGTCTACTTCATACTCATCAATTAGCTCACATAAATGTGATGATACGTTTGAGTGCTAGATATTGCTCATAGGTTATTTGTTTTGGGAAACAATGTTGTCCAGCTAATGATGTGAAACAATTTCTATATGGATGGTATTTTTATGTGAACGTTGAATCTGAATAGGTTGTGTGAACTCTGCAGGTGAATTAGACTTGTATGTTGTCACAAGTGCAACAGCTGGATGTCCAATAAGTTGCCTCGCATCTAAGATTGTTACTTTGTCACCTTAGAACTAGTGTTTGACCAAGGCTTCTCTGTTAATTTTTCAAAAACATGCTTGTTAGCACCATACGAACCCAGTGCAGAAACCAGAAAACCCAAGACAAACTTCAAACCCTCCAGATGGGTTTCATCGGCAGACAACTTGACCACCATATCAATTGCCCTCATGATAATAGGCTTTATTGTGGACTCACCATTTGCCAACTGAACTACAAAATTGAAGTATGCTTTCGCAGTAGGAACATCAAAAATCCTGTTCAATCCTACATGGTGGACTTACTCCTCCGATGGACATTAAAAACCAAGACAAGCCTTGAAACACAATGAATAGAGATATTCATTCATGGTAATGAACTCATATTGAAGAAGCTTGAACTCAATTTGAGAGTAAACCACATAGACATTACACCTTAATTCTGCAATGAAGATCTGTGTTGGTGAAAGGAAGCCCACCATTTATGGATCATCTTCTCAACATGACTTTAGGTCTTCATGTTTGGGTATTGTCTTAAGTCAAGCCCAACCAAATCCAATGAGAGCCTTTTTCATTCACCAAATGTTAACTGTCCTATCTCCTACTTTTCAAATTGGCCAAAATCCAAAGGAATGATTAAATGCATTTAGTGCACATGGAGTACAAAAGTAATGTTAAAAACCCTTCTACACCATCAAGCCTGCACAACAGCAAACAAGGGATGCATCTATACCAAGTGGAACTAAAAATGATACTCCACCTACTCGACAACATCTCTATGGATCTCATATTGGAGAGATGTGTAATTGTGTTTTTCGGAGCAATTTATTTCCCTTGGGATGTCCAGAGTATAATATTCATTTGGTAATAGGATTGACATAATAGAGTGGAATTGCTCCTCTTTTAGACATTGGTCTTGACATTACAAATCAAGTAAACCAAGCATTTCACCCTGATTAACAAAGGCATTCATTCATGCTAATGAATTCATATTGAAGAAGCCTGAACTTCATTTGATAGTGAATTGCAAAGACATTACACCTTAATTCTGTAGTGAATATTGTGTTGCAGAGATGGATGGACCATAGGACTACCATTTACAGTCATCTTCCCAAAATAACGTTAGGTCTTCATGTTTGGGTGATTTATTCTTCAAGCTAGACCAAATCCAATGAGAACTCCTTGCCTTCACCAAATGTTAACTCAATCATATCTCCTACTTCTCAACCTAGCCAAAATCCCAGGCAATAATTAAATACATGGATTCCAGCTAATGATGTGAAAAAAATTTCTATATGGATGGTATTTTTATGTGAACGTTGAATCTGAATAGGTTGTGTGAACTCTGCAGGTGAATTAGACTTGTCTGCTGTCACATGTGCAATAGCTGGCTGTCCAATAAGTTGCCTCTCATATAAGATTGTTACTTTGTCACCTTAGAACTAGTGTTTGACCAAGGCTTCTCTGTTAATTTTTCAGAAACATGCTTGTTAGCACCATACGAACCCAGTGCAGAAACCAGAAAACCCAAGACAAACTTCAAACCCTCCAGATGGGTTTCATTGGCAAACAACTTGACCACCATATCAATTGCCCTCTTGATAATAGGCTTTATTGTGGACTCACCATTTTCCAACTGAACTACAAAATTGAAGTATGCTTTTGCAGTAGGAACATCAAAAATCCTATTCAATCCTACATGGTGGACTTACTCCTCCGATGGACATTAAAAACCAAGACAAGCCTTGAAACATAATGAATAGAGATATTCATTCATGGTAATGAACTCATATTGAGGAATCTTGAACTCAATTTGAGAGTAAACCACATAGACATTACACCTTAATTCTGCAATGAAGATCTGTGTTGGTGAAAGGAAGCCCACCGTTTATGGATCATCTTCTCAACATGACTTTAGGTCTTCATGTTTGGGTATTGTCTTAAGCCAATCCCAACCAAATCCAATGAGAGCCTTTTTCATTCACCAAATGTTAACTGTCCTATCTCCTACTTTTCAAACTGGCCAAAATCCAAAGGAATGATTAAATGCATTTAGTGCACCTGGAGTACAAAAGTAATGTTAAAAACCCTTCTACACCATCAAGCCTGCACAACAGCAAACAAGGGATGCATCTATACCAAGTGGAACTAAAAATGATACTCCACCTACTCGACAACATATCTATGAATCTCATATTGGAGAGATGTGTAATTGTGTTTTTCGGAGCAATCTATTGCCCTTGGGATGTCCAGAGTATAATATTCATTTGGTAATAGGATTGACATAATAGAGTGGACTTGCTCCTCTTTTAAACATTGGTCTTGACATTACAAATCAAGTAAACCAAGAATTTCACCCTGATTAACAAAGGCATTCATTCATGCTAATGAATTCATATTGAAGAAGCATGAACTTCATTTGATAGTGAATTGCAAAGAAATTACACCTTAATTCTGTAGTGAATATTGTGTTGCAAAGATGGATGGACCATAGGACTACCATTTACAGTCATCTTCCCAAAATAACGTTAGGTCTTCATGTTTGGGTGATTTATTCTTCAAGCTAGACCAAATCCAATGAGAACTCCTTGCCTTCACCAAATGTTAACTCAATCATATCTCCTACTTCTCAACCTAGCCAAAATCCCAGGCAATAATTAAATACATGTAGTCCAAAGGTAATGTTAAAAATGGTTTTACATTACAATCTTAGTGATAAATTCTCTCTTGCATGAAAGATTGGGGACCTTGATATGGATGTTATGGGAGGGCACTGGCTGAATGGGTAGTTGGCATTGTCCTGGCAGCGTACAACACAGTGCTATTGTAGTTCCCAATCCCAATACTGGATGTGCAGGATAGATGAGCTAGGTAGCTAGTTGTTTTGCATGGTCTTAGCACCGATGACAACTGTACTATCTGAGGTACTGGTCTCTACTTGTCATCAGATCTCTATCATGTGTTCTTTGGATGTATCACTCTCAGGTATAGGCCAAAGAAGGCCGATGTACTCCCTTTTCGGTGTTTCCAGCAAGTGTATCAAGTATTTCTTTTGCTTTTCGACTGCCTTTTCTTCACTCATTCAGATGATTAGACATTCCTGATTCTAGAAAGGAAGGTTCCTTGTTGCAAATGATTTTCCCCACACTTTCTGCTAAAAATCAAGAATTGAAGATCTTATTTATTACATTACATGAATAGAAAAAATAACTTACCCAATATGTGGGCTTGTTTTCACTTAGGCTTATCTGGTTCAGAAAATAATAAATTAGATGTTCTACTTATTCTATGGAACCTTGTCTAGCTCTTATACGCTGACAGACTGTTATAGTTGTATGCCTGCTTTGCGGTTGTAATCATAATGATTTTCTGGAGAACAAACTAAACTATCTCTTGAGTTCATGTCAACAGGGGCTTGGTTAGTTGGTAGAGTGTGGATGTTACTATTCCTCTTACCAAGGTTCAAATCCCAAGAGACATGTTTTCCCCCTCGTGGGTCGTCTTGCTGGTGTAAGCGGGCCATTTTTGGCAGTTGAGGCCAGGTTTAAGTCTTGGGTGACTTTAGTGAAGAGATACTCCCAGTTGAAGTTTCTTAGCTGAGGGGTAGCATTGTAAGCTTGTGAGAGCATTGTACTAAATTCTCACAATGGGAAAAAGTGCCGCTTGCTTGTGTTTGACTAGAAGCATCCTTCAAAAAAAAATACTTCATGTTCATTCTTCAAGAAAGACCTGTAATTAACCTCCTTTTTTCTGTAATGAGTTATATTATGATCGTAGTCTATGATCCAATAATAACCTTCGTCTATTGTACTGCACTTTAAGGAGCTTTCTGCTTCAGTTGTAAACTCATCTCTACTCACTTTTATGTGGTAGTTACTTCA
>LPNX011125229.1:160678-218594 GCA_001517045.1 Pseudotsuga menziesii | reverse complement strand
AGCACATAACTGAGCGAAGTTGATACCGATAGATTCACCAACGAATCTTCTATCCATTGACGTATCATACACGCATTTTGGTATTCATATGATATTTATTTTATAATTACTTCTAAAACTTATACTTAGAAAACCACACTGCAAGTTCGAAGCAGCTCAAAGAAAAATCCGCAGAGTTAAAAATACAAAGCCAAAAAATTCTTAAAAATGCACACATCACATATCGACGTGTCCTCTTCAAAAGGGTATCTTTGGTTTTTCAATTTTTGAAAAAATAGAAAAAATTTCTTTACGTGGACAAATATGTGTTTAAAACGATGCTGAAATCGAATGTGGTCACTTTCGAAAAATAATAAATAATTGTATAATACGAAAAAAATTAACAAATAAATATGCACATCACACTTCATTTTATGTAGATCATGCTCATATAAATAGTTTTTTAAAATTATTAATGCAATATTGAATTACTCTACGTGGACACGAGCCACTTATTAGCTTCTTCAAATTTTTAAGGTCACACAGTTCATTAAATGCAAAAATTCACACATTAAATGACATCGAAATATTTAAAAAAAAATATAACCATGAAGCCAACATAATATTCTACAATTTATTTTTTTACTGCAAGTCAAAATTCACATGGCATATATGCGTTTTGAGGGCTTCTATCTAGCACATGAGTAAAAAATCAATTTTTCATCGCCAAATTTGGCCAAAAAGTGTTACCCATCTTCATGGAATCACCCATAGACTAAAACAACTTGTCCTGAACAAAAATTCTATCAATGCATTTTGAGACCCTCTACACCTCAGACTGATTATTTCTTTGCATCAACTAGAGTTGATAGGGCTCAACTTCTATCCACTGCATATCTTTGAAAGTCTCCCCAAAGACGTGAACAAGTCAGTCTTCTCTGGCACTTGTGCCCCAAATCTCATTCTAAAAAAGAGTAAGATTGAGCTTCCCTCCAACTATGATATTTTTCACTTTAAAATATTGTAGAATGGGAATTGATTCCCAAAGATATCTCCTTTATTCATAAGAACCATACATATTTAAAACCACAAACATATGATATGGCCCTTGCTAAACACCTCCACACATAAACTTGAATACACTATAAAAAAATTTAAAAGAGAGAGACTATTATTGAGACCAATTATTACTCTCCCCAAATGACCAACTACATCTAAGCCTACAAACTCCCAAGTTAGGAATATCTCACATAAAATAGGTAATAAGAAATCCCTTTTACCCATTTTTTCTTGTAACAAAAACATCCAAGGCTTCTTGAAATATGCTCTTTGGGACGATCGTATCACTACAAAGAAGGCTATTGGTACTTCTCCTTCCAGCTTGTATATGGAACTAAGGAATTCTTTTGAGTACAACTGGGTCTTCCTGTCATGAAGTTTATGCAAGATAGTCTTGAAGAACCAAATGAGGTACATCGAAGGATTTTTCAGATGATTGAATTGCAGCAAGAAAGAGAGATGCTCGCTAAAAAATGATCAAATATATAAATATAAAATAAAACAGAGGTTTGATAAGAAGATCAAAGAAGATAATTTATTTCCTAATGATTTGGTGCTTAGATAGGATGATCGTAGGGATGAAAAATCAAAACATGGAAAGTTTGATTGAGTCTATGGCTTGAACCCTTAAAAATTGTCAGAAGTTTGGGAAACAATACATTCATTTTACAGAATTTGGAGGGTGATGATCTTGCAGGACCAGTAAATGCATGTTTTCTCAAGCGTTTTTATACAAAGTAAGAGCTAAAGGAAACTCTTCACATTGTAAATATCAATGATTTTCGAATTTGTTTAAATAAGACTTTATCCCAATGGATTAGAAGTAGTTATGAGTACTGGTTAACAAGAATAAATGGAACTTCGTCTACAGCTCTTGGAAAATCACAGGGAAATGCCACCCCCAAATGGAGTCAATGTTAGTCCTAGGTCCATCAACTATTTTCATTAAGCTTACCACCTATCTTAGATAATTTTCATTCCCTTTGTTTTCCTTTTTCTCCTATGTTTTGGGTTGTTTTAATTTCGTTTTAAATTTATTTTTGCATTTAAGAAATATGTTAGTTTAGACTTAAGCTCCTAGTAGATTAATAAGCGACTATACATATAATAAAATTAATGCAAGATCAAGGTTGAAATATTTAATTAGACATATTCTATGTTCTAATGTAATCTGGTAGCACATTCCATTATTCATATACATGTGCGCTGCCAAATTAATAAGTTAGGGTTATGTGCCGGTTTTCAGACCCTATCAAGTAATGATACAGTTGTTAATTCTTTGGGATTTGTTCCAGCTAATAGACCAACAATTTTATCTGATTTACACTTTATTCTATCTACAACATTGAATTTGATTGTGGATTCAAAGAAGAAACCTCATCCCAGTAGTCATGTACTTAGAATTGAACCCCAAAAATTAAATGGATGAGTGAAATCCCATTAGCTACTGCAAAGTTGAAAGAAGCAAGCTGGTTTACCTTGTGTGAGATAATTAGGGATCATAATGTAGAGGCTATGAAGTCTTTCTCTCAGGTTTAAGGGTTCGGTTGTGAACATTGGTGGGTTCAAGTTTCTAGTAACAGAGGAATCTATTGCATAAGCTAATGGTGTTGCTCATGAGGGTGAAAGGTAGTTTAAGAGACAGCTAATGGATGAAGACTATGAACAATTTATCTTTCCTGCACACATAAACCCTGATTGGGGCCAAGGGATTTAAAGGACCTGTTTACTTGACAGATGGCGTGAAATTTTGGAGGCCATTCAAAGATATATTACAAGCGAGGGGATTTTCGCCACCATTTACCTCTACCACATGCAGTTCCTCCAGTATTATCACGTATCAAAAGGTTAAACTTACCCTATTACTTTCTGAAGAGTTTCAGTATGATGGCTATTTGGGTGCAGAATCATCTTGATTCTTTCAGTCAGCCATTTTTTCACCATGGGTTGGTTAAATTGTTAATAACCAAAGAGTTAGAAAAATGTGGCAAATCTTGGTCTCATTTTCTACTCCAGTCCAGTTTCAAAATTGAATCTAAGGATTTTGAAGAAAAAAAAGAAAGCAAGTCCCTATCAGAAAAAAAGGTATTGAAAACTCCTTCTCATAGAAAGGAAGCTAACATGTCAAATTCTCTTTCTGAAAAAGAAATAGAAGATCACCACAAAGTTAAAACCCTTGAAGAAGAAATGACTATTCAAATTCCTTCTGAGATTGAGCAGGGTAGATTCGAAGATCTAGGAATACAAGATTTTGACACATGTGAAAATTATGTTGTCAAAGAGAAAGAAGATGCGGTAGATGAAGAATTAAATCCTTCTCATGATAAATTTCTCGTTCCTATAGAAGCTCATTGAAACCTGTTAAAGTTGATCAAAGGCCTAAGAATCGTCCTATAAACAAATTAATATTGAACATGAAGGTTGTATTGGACTCGAATATTAAAAATAATTAGATCATAAAGGTGCAGGATTCGTCAGATGATGAGGAAGATAAAGGGAATTTTTTTTTGAATCAATACTAAATGAAGTACTAGATAACATTTATTAGAATTTAAAAAAAGGTCCCAGATCTTGTTCCTGAATATTGTCCCTGTGATTTTGATAATGAAGAAAACCTACAAAAGAATACAACATCATTAATCTTAGATTTTAAAGGAAAATATATAGTTGAATTTGAACCCAGTGAACCTTCAAAGAAACATGTGAATCTTGATAAAGACAATACTGTAAATGAAGCTTGTGAGGATTCATATATCTTCATGAAAGAGTTTGAAAAAGATAAACATCATGAATAAATCGAGCAATTCAAGCTTCAGAATGAGCATGTAAATCAGATTGATGACAGTGTGATGCAAGCAAATAAGACATTGACACAAGATTTGCAAGAGGTAAATAAGAATTATTCAGAGGTGGTATAGGTGGAAAAATAAGTAGTTTAAAGGAGAAAGATAACACAGGAACATAACACTCATATTATCATAGAAAGGGAAGAGATTGAGGAAAGATTAACCCAGGTCCAAAAAGAATGCAACCGATTACAAAAGAAGGCACATGCATTGGATGGGATAGATGCGCTGACTGAAGATGCTAGGAGACTTTGATTTGATGATCAAATTTATGTGGATTAGACACATGTTGTAATCAGATTAATTAGATCTTTAAGTTTGTTATTTTTGATACTTTTCTATTTTTGGTGAATTTTGATCCCCAAAAAGTGGATCTAAAAACTATCTTTTTTGGGGTTAATTTTCCTATATATTGTAAAATTTTGTTTGAAGATGGGGAGACACATGAGGGTCGATTATATACATGGAACCTGTGTATAGTTCGACATCTATATGATTGTGTAAGGACTTCTTTTAAGAATTGAATGAATCTTTTATCTATGGGAGATATGTTTAAAACTACATGTTGATTTGATGTTCTATGGTTTTGTTTGAACTATTGTATGCACTTTTTATTTATATAGATGTTTTCTATGTAAATTCTTGAGTTTACAAATGAATATTATTGCAAAAAGATGTTAGAATATATTTTTGAACACCTGAATTTTATATGATGCGGTGATCGTAAAATTGTTTGTTTCCTCTTTGTATCATTTATGATTTGAACCTATCTCTTATACTTTGCGCAATTATTCTTTCGATACTTATATTCTATCCTTATGCATACAATTATCTGATGTTTTCAGATCATTTATTCCTCTATACATGATTTTGTATTCTTGGATTTTCATCATTATTCGAAAATGAACAAAAAAAACCTTTAAATACTGAGGTGCCTAAACTATGCTTCCCTGTAGTCTAGTTGGCAGACTTTGGGACAAACAAATCTCCCCAAATGACCAACGACATCTAAGGAAACAAACTCCCAACTCAGGAATCTCTCACATAAAATGGGCAATAAGAAATCCCTTCTACCCATTTTTTCTTGTAACAAAAACATCTCAAGTTTCTCAATATCAATTAGTCATTTGACAAAATATTTTTGTCTTTCCTCCCAAACCATGGACATTAGCTAAAATCAACTTCATTGAGTTAATTCCTTGGGGTTTTCCCTTGTTCTAAGGACCTGTAATATTGACTTGTATAGACTTTGACTAATTGCATGCCTAACTATTTCGTGTGCATGTCGGGAAGCAAATTCCTACCTACTCTATAAGACATAAGTTCTTTCACACTATTTAGCTCAATACCCCCCTCCACCATGGTCTCATTATCTTTGGACCGAGAACAAAACAACTAAGTTACCCTATTCCCCAAGTTATAAAGAGAGGAGACAATATATTTTGAATGATAATTGTGCCTTCAGGTGTAGTCTGAATCCTTGAAAAAACAATCATTAAATCCTCTTCTTTGATAACTTCTTCCACCCCGCCTAAGGGTTTAATTTCCTTAAACAAAGAATAACTAGTACCCTTAAAGGGATTCCTTCAAGAAATAAATTCAATGACATAAATACATTTTTCAAATCTTTCCTTAGCAAGCATATCAGTATCATCAATTACAAAGTTGTAGTTTATAAAGATACTAATTATCAGAACCTGGCAATGATAGATGAAATTCAGTATTAGGATAAGATTTCCTTTCAGAGACAGTATTGTTGGGAATTACTTGAAGATGCTATAGAAAAACCAAGATACGCTCCTACTATTTTTCCAATTGATCAATCCAGTCCTTCATGATCGCAATCTCATCTACATTCATCTTATTCACCTGTGATTGGGATTACTATTCTTTTATATATGTTTCTTTACTTTGAGACACCCAATTCTCTAAATTTCACTTGAAGTCTATGAATTCATGTTGTTGAGACTGAATTACCTCTGAAAGTTAAGCTATAGTTGCACTAAACTATTGAAGAGGGTTAGCCATTGTGACAAAAGTACTGAACTTAAGCTATGAGAATGATAATAAAAAAATTTGCAACGAGAAATGTCACATTGAGCTTGATAACCTTTGTGTTTTTCGAACATGGTGAATGACTCATAAGTAGGTTTGGAAATTATTCTCCTGTGTAAATTGAAAGAATTGAAAAAATGTAAAAGCAAATCACATTTAGGAGTGATGATGTAAATGTATTGACAACCTTCGTTGACTTAAATTAAAAATATTTCACATGAGGAATAAGACCTTGAGCATTGATTTTCTATGACACTCGCATGCATAAACCATAAATGATATTTCAAAGGCACGTGGAAGAATTGTGGTAATGAGCATGTAAAGTCAGTATGGTACACAACAACAAAGAATTTGAAAAATCTGACAAGATATGCACAGTCAGAAGTAGTAATACAATAAGATTCTTGTCATTAGTATCAACAATAATGAAGATGTATTCAGTAAATGATACAGATTCTGTTTTGCAGAAGCGTCTACAACATAACATGAACTTGGAACAACATAGTAACAATGATAGGAAGAAGAATTGAGAAGCAGATATCTAGGGGTAGCAACCCTTTGTCATTGATGTCAAAGGGGAAGAGATACTAGGTGGGAGATATACTATGTGGGAAAGATACAAGGTAGAAGGCTATGCGGATAAGTGTAGAATTACAGTTTGTGTAGGAGTAGAGAAAAGTATCAAATGGCATGAATACAAGGGGAGCATGTTTCCTTATAATCAAGGGGAGCCTCACACTTAGGGGGGGATCCCCATACTCAGGGAGAGCACAATTTTATTCGGTGTTGACATCAATGCCAAAGGGGGAGATTTTTGAACTTTGGTGTTGTCATTGATGTCAAACAAGGAGAATGATGATGTCAAGTAAGATCCTTTGAATTCATCTGGAAGAAGTATATAGAACATATGTATGCAAGGCTCAGAAGTGCGCAAGACCCACTAAGTGATGGCACTCTAGTGCAGAAGATCCACCAAGTGATGGCCCTTTAGCGTGCAAGACCCACAAAGTGAGTAATGATACAAAAGTGCACAATGACGAAAGAATAAAAAGATTAACCGAAAAGAAAGATAGAAGGAGTGTCACTGACTTAGAGGGACCCCAACTTGTGTACAAATCAATTGAACAAGAATAGAAGAAGTAGTATAAATTAGAGATAGATTGAAGTGTTGAAGTAAGCTTGAAGATGCACAATATGTAGTATACTAAATTTGCATGCTTCGAATTATTGGGGTACTAATGGATCGTTGATATAGAAGAAATATATAGTAGAAAGTTGAGTGTATGGAGCAGTAAAGCAGAACAACAAACAGTCCACAAAATCAATACAATATGAAAAATTAAGGAAGTGCACAAAATTAGAGCAGTATGTTGAATTAGGACAGTGCAAAAAATCAGTATAGTATGCATAATTAAGGGAGTGTGCAAAGACAAGTGCACAAATTTAAGTATGCATAAAATGCGTAGAAGACATGCATTCATAGTAGAGAAATATGTGTGGTATAGGTGATAATGATGTTTGCATAGAGACATGTTGATATGAAGCATAGATCGAGGTAACTAAACATAGATCATAGATCGAGGAAACAAAATAGTGATAACATATCGAGGAATACAAGAACAATTTTATTTCAAGGTGGTAAGACAGGGAAAGGATAGGGAGTTGGAGCTTCCTTCCAGTTAGATCTAAAAAAATTGGGTGGGAGGATGGGAAAGTATATAAGATTGGATTCATCTCTCAGGTTGGTACCTAAACACAACAAGTAGGTTCTTGCATAGAGGATTGGTATCCTCACATGTTAGAGCCTGTTATAACAAGTTGGTGCTTGAATGTGGGATTGGTGTCCCAATCAGATTGATGTATGAGTGTGTTGGTGCTCACATATTTGGGGATTGGTGTCTCCCTTCTATCTATGTAATTATAAATTTCTTTGTGTGTGGGTGAGTGAGTGAGTGTGTGTGTGGGTGAGTGAGTGAGTGTGTGTGTGTATAATTTTCAAATACTCTATGCATAGTTGTATTTTATTTTTATGATTCAAATTGAAATTGGTGTGAAATTGTAAAATGAAAAATTGTTTAATATGCACATGATATTGATTCACTCCCCCTCTTAGTATCATTAAGAATTCCAACAAAATTTACGGGGCTCTTCTTTGAAAAATGGCCACTTTTCCTCGATTTTCCTAAATGCGTAAGAATTTGCAAGATTTTGAAGAACACCATCTCCACTTCTATCCTATGCATGGTAATCCATAAACTATGCTATGCTTTCACACCTAAACAGTCATTGCAAATGTGGGATTATGGGAATATGACAAAGAACCTTGTGAGGCACCTTATTTGTTAGTTGATCGATTTGATATCTACTGATATGACATTGTGGGCATTTTTTTTCTTATAGATATTGCCCTTAATATATAATAAGATCATGAGGACATGCATTGATAGCTTGATACTCCATTCTAATAACTTTCATAATGGCAGATAAATATCAGTATGTGTGAGGTAAAATATTTGTCACTGGTATTGGTTGGCTCTCCTAATGAATATTACATCAATCATATACATGTAAGGACTTGCAAACACTAAACCAAAAACATCCAGGGCTACTATGTCTAACTCCATTTCATAACATACTCTGCACTTCATGCAAAAAATTATCTTGCATTGTTTTTTCACTTTGATTTCTACATCCTTATCTACCCATCCCAATGAATAGGGATAGGGATGATCATGTACTTCCAATCCAAGCTTACGAACCAAAATAAAATAGAGGATCGATCTAGTATGATTGCACAAGGTATTGATAGGGAATATTTTTGTCAAATCTTTGTCTTCCATAGGGTGAAGGCTAATTAGATTCACCTCCTTCTACAATGTGGTATACATAATATTGTCATCCACATATTATGAGATACTTTATAACTCCTTGCTTTACTCCATGGCAAGAAGTTTATTTTCCTTGTAATCCTTTTTGTAGTTCTTGGGGTGTTACTATGGATGTAGCTTCCAACACTTTTCTTCAATGTGACCATCAATGTTACAATAGTTTTCTAGATCCTTGCACTGATGTTTTGTGGCTATATCCTTCTTCTCCTTTCCTCTCTTTGGTTGCATCTTGGATCTCTTTCTATTTTGAACCACTTGGTTGTCCTTTCTATTCATCAATTGACCTAGGATTCAAGAGAGTCATCTGCTTTCTGGTGGATCACCCTCCAACCTAGTTCTCATGTGTTCCTTTCCCTCCAAGTTAATGCATGGCCCTCTAACTTCAATTGAGAAAATGAAATATTTTGATCCTTGACTATTTCATGGATAATAAAATAAACCTGCAAATGATGCAACCAATGATTCAGTTGTAAAGAATCAATCTCACCTTGATATAACATGATGTTGAGTTTTGGTTCCATCTTGAAGAGAGACTAAGAGGGAAAATTAGTATTGGAACTCGACTACTCTCTCCAACAAGAGTAAGACCCATAACAATCATAGGGAAATGCATAGGGTGGGGAAGCTTGCAGAGGAGCCGACCTACCAAAGCATGCATAAACGTAATGAAACCAGAGGAAAAGGCCCCTTTGAATCATCATGGCAGGTGTCAATTAGAGAAGGTATGAATAGGGAAAGCCTAAGACAATTAAATTCCATTTACAAACAGGTCCTGGCACCATAAAGGGAATTACACCAAGTCACCATGGATATGATTTCTTGGAGGCCAAGAATGCACCATCACCATGAAATACATCAATGTCATCACTAGTGGTATGAATACGAGGAGCCCACATAGTTTCCATGTCAATAAAAAAAGCACTGGCATATTAGAGATTGTAATCACAATGGATTTAATGTCAACTGATACATTGGTATCCATGGGATATGATAGTTAAGGCCTGTGTAAATGAAACATGATTGCAGGCCCAATGAGGGAAGGAGGTGGACTCCATGCTATCAAACGAATCTGTTTCCCCTCACTTGCAAAGTCTTAACATGGGTATAATCTTGCAAGGCCAAGTAACATTTGACTAGGGAAGTGTATACTTGGTATATGCAAACATTAACAAATACATGAGATAACATTATGTTAGTTAATCCTTATTCTAGCACTATATAAGATACTATGCCAAGGTTATACTTAGAAAACCAAATGAATGTAATGTTATTTAAGGGAAGAGATAAATAAATTAAGACTATGCTAAGTAAATGATAGAGATTTAAGTAGTTGTGAAGGAAATAAATGCAAGAGAAGCACATAACTCTGAGTCATGGGGATGACTATTGAAGATTCATATACATTTAACCATAACAATGACACCATGTTCATATGATGACTACAACTGTAAGGTATTAAAGCGATGGAAAAGTAGAACAATGTCAATATAATGACGACAATAATTCCAATAGTGCATTATAAGCATATTTTTTAGGTAGTGATTTTGAGGGATGTTACATTTATAAAGGTGGTCAAGGATGTTACATGTTGTCAAGGTGTTTATAATCTCCAATGTTTCCTTTGAAACATTCCCTTAGAATCCTCCTAAGCATTTTGGATTCACAACCAATATTGTTCACACTTGAATTTCATCCATGTCTCCAAACTCTAACTTCAAAGGACAAAACAATGGAAATACTATCATGGTCACAAGGAAAATAAGAAAAATTCTTACCTTTGTACATAGGAAAATGTTGTTGCATCTAGGCTATGAACTTGGCTCCTTTCCTTCCAAACAATTCCACCCAAAACACCCAAGATTCCACTTGGTGTGTCACTATCTGCAATTTTTGAGCCCATGTAGTAGTATTCTCTAATTGCATTGCATGTTTTCGGCACATCTCATGGATCTACTAATCTGAATCTGCTAATTCCATGGATGTGGCATTCCTCTTGGTATTCCATGACTCTTTCCATTTTCCATCCATGTTGTTGGGTGTTATAATGTCTTAATTAATTCACCAAATATTTAATTATCGACTGAGGTTGGTAAACTTAGAGTTGACACAAAATATATGCGAAGATAGAGGGGTTCCTAAGATGTCGTGGATATTTTAACAAAGAAAAGATCGAAAGATCTTTCAAAATGAAAAACCGATTCAAACTCCTAGAAAGTCAACTATTAAGGTCATTAAACTGAAACAAAGTATTAGACTAGAGCAGTATCAACCTATACTACTCTATTCTATAAACAAATATTGAAAAGTAAAGATATAAACAATACTATTCTAAGAAAGTAAACTTCCTATTACTCAACTATTCCACTTCTTAATCTAAGAATTAGAAAGCTTCATAAACAACTTTAGAAACTAACAACACAAGGCATTATAATATTGGAAACAAGATTGAAACAACTTGATATACTTTACAAACTTCAACAATTACACTATACATACAACTAATCAAATGTACATAACAGTTAAACTAAACTATCTAGTTCCACTCTCCTTGGGGGTTCTGAGGATATGCATTCATTGTAATCGAAACTGGAGAATGACTAGTGTCAAAATGGCTTTCAAAAGAAGTTAAGAAACTGAATGGGACTAAATCTAATTCAACTTCTACAAATATGTGCAAACTAAGGAATGTCCAATTACAGGTGATGGTAAAAATGGTGATTTATTCCATAAGAAAATGACTCTTAACTAAGGAAGGTATTATAAAAAATGAATCTATTAAGAAACATGATTGTTTTTAAGGATTACTTTTATAAATAAATAATTCTGATATGAAACATATGTAAGGGAAAATCCAACTTATAAACAAGTAAAAACCTAATGAAAGAAGCAAGTAGAAAACTTAATAAAGAAGGTCTTCTAAACACAAAGATATACACAAAGATAAACTAGACTGGAGATATACTTATCAAATGTTATAACAGTAATGAGTGAGAAGATCAGAAACCAAAGAAACATAACATAATATAATTTAAGGTATACTAAGATAAGAAGAGGTGAAAGATAAGGATGAAACTTGATTAACACTTTGAATAGACTAATCTAAGGTTCCAATGGTAAATATAACCATTATCTAATTACCAAAGTAAAACAGAATTCAAAAGCCAAAGAAACAGAACCTTCAAACAAGCTTAAAACGAAATGGGAACATCAGAGACTGAATGAAAGACTAGATAATAGACTGAATGGATGGTCTGAATGAAAGTCTGAACAGGCAGTCTGAATGATAGTCTGTATATAGAAAACAATGGAAAGTGGCCTAAATGATCTAATTATCATCTGATTTTGTGCATATGAAAACAAGATGCATAAAAGGCAGTAAATAAACTAGTTCAGTATTCAAACTAATAGTGAAAAGACTTAAGGCTAATTCATGATTTTAAAGAAACTATTGTTTATTGCATTATAAAACAAATGAAAGCGTAACCAAAACAATTCTATAACAAGGAGAGAGTTAACAGAATTAAATCCATTGTAAATTAAGTCTAATATATAAAGCAGTTAAGATCCCATGTAACTATCAATATAAACTGAACAATAAGCTATAAAAAGATTGGAAAGGAAACTGACTATGCATGCAACCGGTTATGTAATGCTGGAAATGAAACTATATTAACAACAAAACACATGCAACAGGAAATGATAAAACGAACAATTACAGGAAACTCAATTACTTAAGCAAACCAGAAATGAAACTATGCAAATTGCAAGAAAGGAATGAGGAAAATACACACGGAAATGGAGACCATTGGTTGTTGAGGGGCCCTGTTAGCAATCAAGGTTGTGCTTCAATCACTCATAGAGATGGGAACATGTATGAACAATAGAAATATTAACTTGTATTAAAGTTCAGAACAATATTACAGAGTTTCTGTCCTAATGTCGACTGATTGATATGCTAGCTAACTATGCTCTTGCTTGGAGGTAGGTATATATAGTGTTTACAAGGATGAGCAAGTCGACCATTTCAGTGGTCAACCACTCCTAAAATATTCAACCATTATTACAAATAATTGATCACGTCCCAACACACAGTCATTCTCCTACTCTTTCTCTTGGTGGTTCTACTCATGCGGGCTGCAACATATTGTTTCTTGCTGACATGGGCATAAGTTGTGGTGTCGAACGATGATGGTAGCTGGATGGCGAGCCTTCTAGAGGGAGGATAATCCAGTCATCAAGTACGTGGGCAATGGAAAAACTGAAAACTTTAACGTTCGGGAATATACCAATGAATAATGTGTGGATTGATTGGCGAGATGAACATGAGCTAGATGTGATCTGCGCATATCTAGCGTGGTTGCGTGTCCAATATCAGCTCGCGCAAGGATTATAACCTACAAAACAACTTCATATAGTAAAAAATCTTCAAACATCATTGAATTGGTAAATAAAATCATGAAATAATAAGAATAAACTAGAATTTACATAAATCCCAAATATATTTGTACCTAAGGCTGAATGATAAGCGGTATGACAGGAATATGTCAAAAAGGTGACAAAATAGATGTTGAAAGAGTAATTTATCATTCAAAAATAGTAACAAAATTGGGATCAACATTCCCCCAAACTAGAGAGATTCTAGTTCCCACTAAGAAAAACAAAAGATGAGTCAGGAAGAAGGTTGAGTTGTGTTAGCAGCTGCCTTCGACTTGGCAAATGAAACAAGGGATTTACACTTCAATTTCTTGGCCTGAGATTTTAAAACAGCACGCCTCTCCTGTCAAGTGTTATGAAGGTATATCGAGGTTGATAGAGGGACCTTGGCTTTTAGGACTCATGCCTTGAGCAGGTGTAGGGACAGTCTCACGAACAAAATCTTTGAGCAATTCAGCTGAGACACTAGCCAAAGTGAATAGGGGTGAGTCAGGGTTAGGTTTATCTTCCTCGGCCATGCTGTTTGGATGGTCGATCTAAATATTGGGATGAACCGTGGTCTGGACGATGGGATGAACAATGGACTGGGAAAACTTCACCTTCTGATCCCTGGTACGTATTCGTTGAAATGGTAAAAATTCAACAGACACGGAACTAATAGGGGTAGAATGGGAAGATGGACTGACCTCTAATGTATCTTCATCGATATGCATGATGTTGGGGATTTATTTTAAGCAGACGGGGTTTGAATGCATTCACGATTACAGATATTCCTAGGGAATTTTTGAATATTGAGGTGAGGGTTTAAGACTTTGAACACAAAAGTATCCCAAGTCTGATTCCTTGTTTTGAGCTGATCCAAGATCAAAAGCTTGATCAAACTATGGTGATACAAACCGCTCCTAGGATTAATGGTATTCTTCCTAACTTTTCCTGACATTTTCTTCAAGATCTTTAGGAAATAAAATGGAAAATTGAGAAACTGTCGATTAACATAATTCACCAGTAAACAAAGATGGCAAGCTTTGAATACACTAAACTTACCGTCGCAAGTGATAAGACTAATGATGATGAACATAGGGTTAAGGTACTCGGGCTTAATCCATTCTCGATGGAATCCTTTGATGCCTGCAACATGCTGGAATTATGGTTTGAGAGCGAAGTTGTGGGATGAACAAGGGACTAACTAGTGTTTGTGCCAGCGAGTGCCTTCTCTTGGGAACTTCGTTGCGACCACAATAGTCTCTTCGATTACCTTGAAAATGAGATGACCAACCCTGCTGAACTTACCATCAAAACCCATCACAAAAAACAGTGAAATGTCTTTGTCACATCCCTACAATGAGTGAATAAATGGGTTCCACCCAGCCCGGAAGAAAATATCCCTACATTCTCAAAAATCTGGTGTTTGGAACAGATCCTGATAATTCTTGGGCTCAAGACTGTTCAACATTGTTTAGAGAGAAGTGAGGATGCAAGGTTTACAGACGGTACAGGAAGATGGTGGCTAAAATGACTGTGCATGGACAACGGTAAGTGAGGGCGACAGAATGGAAAGAAAATCGCAAGAATATGAGTTTAAAACGTGCTCCATATGGGTGATTGAATTATCACAGCAGACACTTGGCACGTTTAGATGATCGTGCCATCATGGCGAATCTTGAATCGTCTGCCATCAAAGGAGGCATGCGATGATGAGTTCATAAGGTTTTGATTAGTTCAACTATGTCCAGAGTAAAACTTTGGACAAGTTGAACGTATTAATCAATGCAATTTCATAAACCACATTCACAACCATAATAACTTGAATTAACATAAGGATCAATCACTTGATGGTTTACGAATGGAAGAGGATAAGAGGATAAGTGTGATGGTAGTATAATGATGACTGAAAAGTTCCTAGGGCCATATTGCATCCATATGGACTTAAACAAGATCGTATCATGTCAAAATCGTACAAAATCATAGATCGAGATTAGTTTTAATCAAGTCATAATGCTCTTATAAGCATGTAGATGTGACTTGATAATTATGGATATAGCTCAGCTAACTTACATTTTTTCCCAAAAACAAAATTAAGATAACATCTTAACACACTTAACCACTATAATATCACATTTTTTCTTCAGATCATCATTTGGCATTCCATTCGGACTAGCATTCGACCCTTCATATGGTCCTGCATAAGATTCTTCATATGGATTTTCTATAAAATATGCTTTGCTGGATCGGGTTGCTGCTAATCATGTAGTGAATTCAAGAGGATCATATGGAACAACTATATTGAATCTTCAATTGTATTTTTCCTTATTCATCCAAGATTAGTACCAAGCCCTGCTACTTGCATCATCCTGAAAACACTTGTCGTTTGTCAAAGATAAATCAACCTTTTATGAATAGTCACAAAAATAAATACAATATTAATCTTCCTCCCCCAAACCAAAAATATGGTGTGTCCTCAAGCCATGCGACAAAAACTAAGTAATTGCAAAATAGTTGAATACGAAGTTCTATCATGTTGTTATTATTTTGTAAGAAAAAGAGAGAGACTAACAAATAAATGGAAATGATTTAGATATGTACATTCATCAGAAAAATAACAATGCTTAGAAAAACCAAATGAATAACGATAGTATAACTCGAAAAATGCCATAGGAAAAGCTAGTCATACATGCCTCATTGTAAGGATTTCTTGTCATCTCAAGAATATTTTGAGTTTACCCTATTGCGTTTGTGAGATTTTATAGCTATGGGTCCAATTTATAGGATAATCATATCCTAGGTATTGGTTGAATTAGATCGCTGAGTCCAAGCCCAACTTACAATCATTCTCTCATAACATCACAAACAATTGGCCTAAACATGTATTTATATTATGTTTTTTTTTTATGTATATATTACCATTTTTTATGAACCATGTGCATAGTGGTGCATTAACTAGATGTCTTTTACCCGATATTGCCTCGCTGCCAGCAGGCCTATTCAGTACCCTGACGAGTTTATCTTGGTACCATGCAAGCATAGCCCCGCTGCCAACAGGCATGTTCAGTACTCCGACGGGTTTACTTGTATTACCGAGCTCCATTGTTTTAATATGTTACTTAGCATTGACCCGCTGCTAGCAAGCCTATTTAGTACCCTGGCGGGTTTTCCTCATATAATGATTTTAAATATATGGAATTTGATTGGTACTAGAGCGTGTTAAGCCTACTAAACACATAATTCAACTTTCTAGAGTAAACCTTATAAGTAACTTTTTTAATGGCCAAAATCACAGGTCATGTCAAAAGAGAATAACTTAAAGATGTCCCTTGACCTCTTAGTCTATATTCTTCATAAAAAATCAATAATGTTCCCCACAAGCAGAAATTTCTCTTACTCTTGGGTTACCACAAAAATGCTTAAGAGACAAGTTTTGATAATAAGTATAGGATGAACTAGTAGTCCATAGGTGTAAGATGAGAATTTGAAGAACATGATGATTAAAGTAGGTCTTTCAAGCAACTGTTCCAATAAATCATAAATGTACATGTCTGAATCAAAATACCATATATAAAATCATAATGAATCATAGAGAAAATGATATACAGAGAATTTTTTAATTTTCACTATAAACTTTCAATTTTCGAAAGTACCCAAAAAGAGTTAAGATGCATTATGAGTCTTTTAGTGCACTTCGCTTTTTAGATAATACCTCATGAGCTGCTTATAGAGATAAAGTACTTGTAATCAACTGCAAAATCACTTGTTAGATGATTCATATTTATTCAAAAATCATTCATAAAAATGAGAAAAAGGAAAAGAGTCTTCAGTGTTTTAATTGAAAAGACTGCAATAGGTGATCATGGAAATGTATCCTCTTAATAAATGTAGTTAATTTGTTAGAAATGAATCTTATTTATTCAAGCAAACACAAAAATATTTACATATATACAAGTAATGACAACCCGGAATAACTTTAAGGATGAGGAGGAGGAGGAATAATTTCCTCTTCAACCAATTCCATCTCCTTTTGCTGCAAGACATTTTGTACGAAATCCTATTTAGATTGGTTGGTGGTAAAGTCTAAGTCCGTGTCCATTTACTACACAAAAAACTTGTGAACAATCAATTGTCTTAATTTCTACTAACCCATTATCGAAAGCTGTAACTACTTCATATGGGCCCATCCAACGGGTAGTTAATTTTGCTTTAAAGTTTTTGTACCTTGAGTTGAATAGTAATGCCCAATCCCTAGTATTAAATTTCTTTTGCTTAATAAATTTATCATGCCATTTCTTTCGTTGATTCTGTATGAACATTGTTATTTGGAGTGCATCTTGTCTAATTTCATCTAACTCATTAATATGTAAAACTCATTGTTTCTGTGCCTCATCTAAATCCATGCCTAATTGTGCGGCCATGCGAAAGGTCTTAACTTGGAACTCGATAGGTAAAAGGAATTGCTTGCAGCCATATAATAACTCATAAGGGATATGTGTAGTAGTGTTTCTCTATGTTATCCTATAGGCCCACAAGGCCTTTGGGAGTCTGTCTTCCAAATCCTTATGATGTAACTGAATAGTTTTAGTTAAGATAGCTTCCAATACCTTATTGGTTGATTCTACCTAGCCATTGTCTTGTGGATGGTAAGGTGAGGATTTACAATGTTGTATACTATATTTCGTGTTAATATCTTTCATTAATTTAGAGGTGAATTGCAAGCCTTGGTCAGTGACGATTTCTCTTGGCACCCCAAATCGAGTGAATATTTCTTCATATATAAATTCTACCACAGATTTATCTATGGCCCTAAACAAAGATTTAGCTTCTACCCATTTGGTAACGTAGTCTGTGAAAACAAGGATATATTTCTTCTTATGGGACATGGGAGAAATTG
Source organism: Pseudotsuga menziesii (assembly GCA_001517045.1). Lineage (NCBI taxonomy): Eukaryota > Viridiplantae > Streptophyta > Pinopsida > Pinales > Pinaceae > Pseudotsuga > Pseudotsuga menziesii. The sequence continues at coordinate 200,454 of LPNX011125229.1, read as the reverse complement.
GTCCTACAAAATCAAGAGCCCACTTCTCAAAAGGTTCAATCATGACCTGAGGTTGTAAAGGCATCTCGTCAGATGATGTAGGTCTACCCATTCTTTGGAAACTATCACATCCTTTAACATATCTGGAAACATCCTTAAAAATGCTTGTCTAGTAATAACCAGAGTGCAGTACTTTGTATGTCGCCTGCTTGTCAGAAAAGTGTCCCCCACATGGCCCATCATGGCATGCATGGAGGATTTCTGTCATCTCGTCCTCTCGTACACATCGTCTAATAATAAGATCTGGACCGGTGCGAAAGAGGTCATTATTAACCCAGGAATAGTTAGAGCTTTGGACTATAATGTGGCGTTTCTCGTGTGGGGACAAATGGTTTGGTACTTTCCTAGCTGCTAAATAATTGGCAATGTCTGCAAACCAAGGGGTTTGGACAGACATAGCAAATAAATGTTTGTTGGGAAAAGTATCGTCAATAGGTTTAGTACCATCATCATGTTGAATATGAGAGAGGAAATTTGCTACCAAATTTTCTCTACCAGGTCGATCAACAACAGTGATATTAAATTCTTGTAATAAAAGAAGCCACTAGGCCACTCTACCATTGGTAATTGGTTTATTCATAAAAAATATGATGGCAGAATGGTCCCTATGCATGAAAAATTCATATCCTGTAATACAATGACGAAACTTATTAATGGCATAGACTACCGCCAAGAATTCTTTTTTAGTGACAGTGTAGTTCAGTTTGGTGGGATCTAAGGTCTTGATAACAAAGTAAATGGCATAAGATAATTGGCCTTCTTTTTGGCCTAGGACTCATCCTATGGCCGTATCATAAGCATCAGTGGATATATGAAAAGGAAGGGACCAGTCGGGACCCCTAAGTATTGGGGCCACTGATAATTTAGCTTTTAAATCTTCAAAAGCACTTTGACAAGATTTAGTCCATTGGAATTCTACATCCTTTTTAAGCATCTTAAACATTGGTGCGGCTATTTTAGTGAAATTTTCAATAAAACGACGATAATAGCCTACATGCCCAAGAAAACTCCTTACCTCTTTTTGAGTTTTCGGAGAGGGAATACCAACAATTACTTCTATTTTAGCAGGGTCTACCTTGATTCCTTGGGAAGAAACATGATCCCCCAAGACTATACCTTCTGTTAATAACATTTTACATTTTTCATGACTAAGGGATATGTTTGTTTCTTGACATTGAATCAGGACCTTCTCGAGTATATCAAGGGTCTCTTGAAAGGTATTACCATAGGATGTAAAATCATCCATGTACACCTCTACACAGTCATGTATAAGATCGGAAAAAATCCCTAATACTGCTCGCTGAAAAGTGGCAGGTGCGTTACATAAGCCAAATAGCAAAACTATGTAGGCATATGTTCCCCAAGGGCATGTAAAAGTGGTCTTATATTGATCATTAGGTGCTATTAAAATATGATTGTATCCATTATACCGGTCAAGAAAGGAAAAATATTGCTTACCGGACAAAATATCTAACACTTGATCAATAAAGGGCAAGGGGAAGTAGTCTTTAAGAGTGACCTTATTCAACTCTCTAAAATCAACACAAATATGCCATTTCCCTGTGACCTTCTTTGGGACTACCACTAAAGGAGACACCCATTTACTGTCGGAGATAGGACATATGAAACTAGCATTGAGAAGTTTTTGTAACTCCTCTTTCACTATATCTTTCAAAGCGAGATTCATCCTCCTCTGAGGTTTCCTTATAGGGGATATAGTAGCATCCATGTAAATATGGTGAATACAAGTGTCAGGGTGTATACCTTTCATGTTAGTGTATTCCCATTCAAGTGCTCCAGATTGTCTTTAAAGAACCTTAAGTAATTGTTCTTGTTGACTCTCCATTAAGCGTGCATTTATGTGTAAAACTATTCCAGGGCTAACCTCACAAGGCACGGTGTAAGACCCTATGTGAGCTTCAATTGCAAAGACACATGGTGTTTCTACGAATGTTGAGAGAGCCATATTTTCATGAAACTTATCCCCAAAAATTTGATCAAGTTGAGCAAAAGACTGAGTAAAATCTATACAAGTTGTTGAAGAGACAAATTGGTTTAACACATTCTCAGTAGTCTACTTTTTAAGTGCCCAGGATTAGTCACTAGGAAAGAAGAGATGCTCAATATTTTCATCCCCAGAGGGGAAATCTAACCACCATAAGGTTTCAGTTATTGGTTGTGTTGGGGGGTATAAAGCCACGTTTTGTGTGGACAACCCATTATAAATGGTCATTTCCCCGTTCCTACATCCTATGAAGGCGTTGGTGGTATCTAACAATGGTCTTCCTAGTATAATAGGATGCCCCTTAGAAGGGTCTTTTCATTCTACTATCATGAAATCAATAGGTTATTCCCATTAGGCTACTGATACAAAAATGTCATCTAGAACTCCAACAAGTTTTACCATAGTACGATCTGCTAGTTCCAGAATTGAGGGGGTTGGTCGGAGAAATTGTCCCAACTGTAAATATTCTAAGACTACAGTGGTCATCATATTAATGGCAGATCCTACTGGGCCCCTGGATTTGTATATTTTGCAATCCGAAACCGGTCTGTCATGCACTCAAACATCTCTCCTATAACATGAATTGTGAGGGGGTCCTTTTGTTTCTTTCTTGTGCGTTTAATACATAGTTTCTTTATTACCTTGTTGTAAATTGGTATATCCTTAATAGCCTGTAATAGAGGAATTTTGACACAGATATTCTTTAGTTCATTCAAAATGTCTTACTCAAGATGGACTACGGGTTTTTCTATTGTTAATCGTTCTGAAAATGGAGGAATCCTTTGTTCCTGAATGGGTTCTTGCTGTGGATGGGTATGCACTGAAATCTTTGGCACATCCTGCAGAATAGTATCATTCATGACTTCATTAGGGTCTTCTATTTCATTTTCCTCACGAATGATGACTAATGACTTGGGTTTGTCATTCAAAACTCTTCTAAATCGTAATTATATCTCATGTACATGTACAGTCGAAATAACGTAGGATGGAAGAGTTTGCTTCTCCAAAATTCAAGCCTGGGTTCATACCGGCTATCATATACGAGATGGATTTTATTAAATTCCTATAATCATTTTGGAACTTCGCTTCTTTTCAAGCCTTATACAGTCAGACTTGCCGTCTATATAACAATATATAAGCTTGATAGAGAGCCTTCAAGCAAATGCATCAGAGTTTGAAACCCTAAGGTGTTCGTTTGTATTAGGTTTTCTCTGTACATTTGAATTAGCAAATTTTCTTCAGGTTTCTTCGGTCACAATATTCCCTGCAGGCTGCTATGTCGGTCTAGGTATTGCGAGATTTTTGTTTCAGTTATCATTCATGTTATCTTATATAAACATTGCCATTTGTTGGGCTCTTCATTTTCTTGGGCTGCCAGACTTTGAAGAACACGACAGCTCTGATTCGCAGGATTTCCTTGACATCAATTCCTATTCCTTTCCTTCGGTTTCTGCCGATACGATCAGGGACAACTTCCCTGTCGTTTCATTCGGGGAGATTTTAGAGAGATTCTCTAAGTCGATGGAAGATAATGATACTTCGAGGAAGAGGACCAAATTAGAGAATTGTGGAATTGTTGTCATATATTTCATAGGAATTGTTTGGATAAATGGGTTGATCATCGCTAGACGATGTGCCCTCTCTATAGATCCTCTCTTGTGCCTGAGACAGTACTCAACACAGAGCTGTGCAAATCGTGGGTCGTCGATCGGATTGCTTATATCTTCAGTGAAGATTTAACAATTTCGTGATAACGCAAATATTATGAGAAAATTATTGACATATTTTTCAAGGTAAATAACGAACAGAACTGGGTATGATGTATTATAATGGAATATGATGGTAGCAGAAGACCCTGAGATGATCTTGTTCTCTATTGGCAAATGCTTTCGGTTACGGTTAATGTATGCAAAATCTTTTATTGATGGTTTAAAAGAATACAGCATTGAAGCTGCTTACAAAATATTTTATTGATGGTTTAAAAGAATCCAACATAAAGGCTGCTTTTGATAATTTCTATGGCACACTGGTACCGGTGACTGACGGATTTTAGCTTTTCTGAGATGTCTGCAACTCTATCATATATTTGACAATATTTTAGTTTAGCTTTCTGAGATTTCTCCAACTCTATATGTTTGAGAATATTCGTAGTGTTGTTTTACGAAGCCTTCGGATTCATATATTTGACAATATTTTAGTTTAGCTTTCTGAGATTTATGAGATTTAAAATCTTAGTCATAGCTAATTAAAAATTACATGATATTCATCAACCATGTCATTTGGGCCTTCGAAATTATGTATTCGCTCTTCTTGTTGATCGACTATGAATAGTAATGGGTTCTCTTCTTTACCACCTTTGAATCGATCTTAAGAAAAGACAAATTTCTTGATAACCATGATCCCACAAGTTTGCAAACTCCCTATCCCTCTAGCAACTTCAGAAAGCAATATGTAGGAAGTATAGCAAAAGTGCAAGTTAAGTTTCGAGTTTCCATGGCTATTATTGACATTATATGGAAAAATTGAAAGTACCATTTTGTAAAAATTTGCATGTCTAAAATGAAAGCACGATGCTCTATCCTACTATATTTTTCTTGTTTAACCTCCCTTGAACAACACACATCCCATGTCTGTGCCTTTGAATTGTGCATGATGCTATTCTCCACCATAATTGTATTTTTCTCCTACCATGAAAGGCCATCATATGGCTCGAGGCCATTGTTGGAGGGATCGTAGCCTCATTAATCATATAATTACAAATTAATCTCTACTGCTGAAACTCTTGGTTGCTTTCTTTTGGATGTTGTTTGTGTTTTCCTGAGTTGGTTTTACAAGATGATTTTTAATTTGTTGGTTGATTAATTGATTGGACTATATGATATTTTGAGATTCTTAAAGATATTCCTTGATGATTTTTAATTTGTTGATTGATTAATTGATTGGACTATAGGATATTTTGAGATTCTTAAAGATATTCCTTTGAATAAGAGCAAACATTATAAGTTTAAATCGATTCTTTTTAGGGTTTGTCATTATTGAAAATTAAGGAAATGTTCATCAAAATTATAAATTCAATTTTAGATTAATGTAATTATTGTTTTTAATTCAAAATGAATTTAAATCTTGTCTATACAATATTAATATCCAATTGTATACAATAACAATAAATCCTATTATAGAATATTCCTTGAAAATGTAACACACTTGTCATTATTGGTGAGTGAGAATAAGATTCCTTACGGATGCAATGTTCAATGTCTGACCCATTTTAAAGAATGGCTCTTCGTTTGATGCATTGTTATAGAGATACAACCGAGTCCCGACAATTCAAATATGCACCATGTACCTTAGCAGGCACTTAATATTACAACATATGCAATGGAAATAAGTGGAAGGATAATTGTTTTCCACTATTGAGTCTCCCTTACCACCTGCGATGGTTTCATCTTCCAATATTATACTCCTGGCATGAATCCCATCAGCATATTCGTTAAAGACTTCAGTTTCCAAAATGGAAATAAGTGGAAGGATAACCGTTTTCCACTATTCAGTGAGTCTCCCTTAGCATCTGCCATAGTTTCATCTCCTCCTAGTTCCAATATTATAATCTTGCTTCCAATAGTATACTCATGGCATTAGCCCATCAACATATTCGTTAAAGTCCTTCAGTTTCCAAATCCAAGCCTGTGTGTTGTAGCCCTGTATCCCCGCACTCTTGAAAATCCAAATTATTCATGTGTTCTGTAGTGGCACCTGAAAGCCAACAAATCAGGATAAAAATGGACAGAGTGTTCTCTCTTTCTCAGCCACACTTAATCTAGCTATATCACTTTCTAAAATTAGATGGTAATGTCTTGTTCTTAAGCTAGAAGGTGAACCCTCAGGCATTATCCCAAAATATTGCCTCCAATAGGAATCTCAACTGTGGAATAGGAATTTCGAATCAATTCAAACTTTGTATAGATGCAGGAGAAAACTCGTATTCGGGCTTCAAGGATGGGATTATCGATGACCAGTCCATCCATTTGCGCTCGTGGAATGTTTTCAACTGCTGCAAATGGGTAGAAGTATCCTGAACTTATCAAACTCGACGTGTTGTGGGACTTCTACCGCCGATGATTTACTCCCAGGGTGTCTCCATATTTGGTGTCTATATGAAGGGCACACTTTTGGAATCCTTGGGAAATCTCATGGGGGGTTCAGTAGCGAGGCAATATCATATCATGTCCATTCATATTGGGGGTTTGAATACTCCTAAAAACCTTAAAAATATATCGTCTCGTATTAAGGGGTCAAGGGGGGTTTTAATTTGACATAGTAATATAAATATTGGGGGTTATTTTATTTGGTTGGGATGAGGAATAACCTACAAATCATGGGATGGATTCATATGTCCAAATCACGGGCTCAATTCATACCTCCAAATTGTGTGTTGGATTCATATTAGTCCTAGTTTTTCCCAAGGAATAACCTTTAAATAACGAGCTAAATTCACACCTCCAAATCATGGGCTCAATTCATATCTCCAAATCATGTTTTGGATTCATATTAGTCCTAGTTTTTGCTAAGGAATAACCTCCAAATAATGGGATAGATTAATACTTCCAAATCATGGGATGGATTCATATTAGTCCTAACTTTTGCTAAGGAATAACCTCCAAATCATGGGTTGGATTTATACCTCCAAATTATTGAACTTATGAAGTCTTCTTTTTTATAGAATAATTTTTTAGGTTGGGGTTTAGGTGGGTATTAAGATTCAATCAAACCTTGCTCCACAACAACCACGAAAAGTGAGATTAATCTTTCATGGCTCACAAGAACCAAGAAAAGTTAGATCAATCTTTCTTAACTAATTATCTATTTCAATTTTTTGTATTCTTCTTTAACATTTTCACATTGTTAGTTACAAATAGTTGTTAGATTGAGTTATATTTAGCACATTCATAATTGTAATTCCAATTCTTATATGCAAGGCATCTGTCTTAATATTGTGTTGTAACTAACATGAACGTAGGTGAAAATATGAATCCTTATTTACATACCCTATGTGTTATCGTTGTCATTAATTAATATCATATAAGTTTCACCATTTGTGTATCTTTATAACTATTGCATGCTTGAAACTTAACAATAGAGATTTTCCCCTCTCCTATAAAGGTAAAAAAAGTAGATATAACCCAAGAAAAGGTAACTAAATGTTGTTAATTCCCTTAATTGCAATAATAAATTTAGAGGAAGTGGAGGCAATTCATTGCATCTTGTGAATGACCTAATGCAAGTTATGCACATGATCATATGGTGTTATTGGAAAGTAAGAGGATTTTTTTCTATGTTAATTTGAGTTCAAACATCAATCATGTTTGTTTTTTTAGAAAGGTAGATGGGAAGTCCATCCATAAAAGGGTTTCAATTTTGTATTTTTATGGAGTTTATTTTATTAAGCTTATAGAAAACATGAGCTACCTATGGATATACTTGTATTTACATGACATAAAATTAGTAGATTGGTAGGTTGGGCTATGAAACATTTGCAATTCTCATCTTTTCTAAGAATTGCGCTAACTATTATACTATCATACTTTTACATTATTTGTTACATTGATCTCTTGACTCGGTTGTCTTTTACTTCCCATTACTATTTTTTGGGTCTTTCACTATCCAACATACAAATTGATCAGTCACCCCTACAATCCCGGTGGGATGATTATTAGCATTATACAATTATTTTATTTTGCATTTTCTTCGCTTATTGCATCGAGAGGCACTCTACAGGCCAGTATGAGGGAGATCTTGTAACACTATGTTGTAACGTTTGTCGATCTTAAGTCAGAGAAAAATAATATTTCCGAGTATGAGGGAGATCTTTTAATGTTATGTTGTAACGTTTGTAATAATTCAACCAAAAATAATATTGCCGAGTATGAGGGAGATCTTATAACGTTATGTTGTAACGTTTGTAACAAAAGAATAATAAAAAATAATAAATATCATGTCGGTCATTAATAAAAAGACGTGTATTTTCATTTGAAAGCTAATATACATAAGAAACAAAAAATTATATATAAAAAACAGAATCTACGACAAATATAAGAAAACCAGAGAAGAGGGAATCCGCTAACAGGTAAATTTAGCTCCTTGACATTCTTTAGCTCTAGCAATAGGATTAATTGCAAAACATTTCCCGAGTTTTAATTGCAAAACCATGCCTGAGTTTTAAGGCAAGGTGTTTTTTCAAGACCAAGCATTTAAAATATCAAACAAAGACATATTTAAATTACTAAACCAAGCCTGAGTTTTAAGGCTGGGTGTTTTTCTTGTAACGGTAAGCCTGTAACGATATGCGTTCTGACTTGGAGACCTATGGGTACAATGAATCAAAAGGTGAAGACAATTAAATGGAGTAACTTACTTTCACACCAATAATGGTTTAATTTCGTATAAGTCTTAGCACTGAGCACTGCTGTTGAGTTAGGTCAAGAAATATGAAGTTCAATTGACTTCTTTCTGCATATTAGAAAGGCCAAACATTTCGCTTGTCCATTGAATGGAATGTGGAAGCCGGAGCAATGGAAATCCTGAACATATGAACAACGATTTGAGCCATTGGCTATGTGAACATGTTTTTGCAATACTAAGTAAAAAAAATCCAAAATGTGCTCATGCCAATCAAAAACGTTTTTACTGTAAAACAAAATGTTAGTATAGCGAGGATCATTCTGAGAACAGTCAAGACATTAATAAAAACATATAATCCCATGCAGTCAATCCATTACTAGACAGTAAATAGCATCCTTTTCCCTATTATTTGCAATAATAAAAAACTATAGTTTTCCAGAAAATATTTTTTACGTTTTTTGGGAAAGAATAGCCGTGTGCTAAATTATTTTACATTTGGCAGAAGAGTGCTTTCATGTTTTATGTTTTATATAAAACATAAAAACTGTTTTATGTTTTAGTAGAGGTTCAATGCTAAGTAACATATGAAAAAAAGGAAGCTCGGTAAATGCAAGTAAACCTATCAGGGTACTGAACAAGCTTGCTGGTAGCAGGGCTATGCTTGCATTGTACCAAGATAAGCCTGCATGATAGAACTCTGTATTAAATTAATTTGAAATTACTTAGTTTTTTCTTGTATGGCTTGAGGACATGCCATATCTTTGGTTTGGGGGAGGAATATTATGCTGTGAAGATTATACTATTTTTATTTTTCTAACTATTTATATAAAAGTTCATTTATCTCTAAAAAATGACAAATGTTTTTAGGATAATTAGCAACAATCCGAACCAAAATAAAGCATGTTTTTACAAAAAAAATCTATATGAAGGATCATATGCGGGACCATATGAAGGGTCGAATGCTAGTCTGAATGAAACGTCAAATGACGATCTGAATAAAAACTGTGGTATTCTAGCACTAATGATTAAAAAGCATGTCGAGTTAGCTTTGATTTTGTTTTCGGGCAAAAGGTTGAACTAGATGAACTATACCTATGATTATTAAGTCATATCTACACTCTTATAAGAGAACTACGACTAATTTTTGACCTATGATATGACTTTGACATAATACAATCTAGCTTAAACCCCCCATACAGATGTGATATGACATTAAGAACTTTTCAGTCATCATTATATTGTTATCACACTTACCCTCTTATCATCTTCCACGTATAAACCATCAAATGATCGATCTTCATGTTAACTTAAGTTATTATGGTTATGAATATGGTATATGAAAGCGCATTGATTAATACATTCAACTTATCCAAAGTTTTACTTTGGACATGGTTGAACTGATCAAAACCTTATGAGACCATTAATGCATGTGTCCTTTGATGGCACTCAACTCAAGATTTGTCATAATGGCATGATCGCCTAAAACGTGTCGAGTATTTGCGTGATCGTTTGATCGATTGAATGAAGCACATTTTAAACCACCCTCTTGCGATTTACTTTCTATTCTGTCACCTTCATTGTAGAGCCATTTCAGTCACAATCTCCCTGTACCCCTTATGATATTTTCATCCTTCCCTTTTTCTAAACAATGCCGAATCTCTTTGAATCCGAGAGCTATCAAGATTTATTTCAGATACCAGAATTTCAAGAGTGCCGAGAGATCTTTTTCCAGGATGGATGGAACCCTTTTCTTCACCTGCTGCAAGGATACAATGAAGATATTTCACTGCTTTTTGTGATGGGTTTTGATGGGAGAACGGCTAGGGTAGGTCATCTCACCTTTTTGATGATTGAGGAATCTATCGCCATTGTGAATAAGCTACAAATGGAGGGCATTCGATGGCATAAGCATTGGTTTCTTTCGTGGGCGTCTCACAACTTTGCTCTTAAACCAGAATACTGACATGTTGCCGAAATCAAGGGATTCCACCAAAACTAGATGAAGCTAGAGTACATCAACCCTTTTACTGTCATCATACATCTTATCATTTGCGAGGGTAAGTTTAGCGTATTCAAAGCTTTCCATATCTGCTTGTTAGCACATTTTGTTGATCAGAAGTTTCTCAATTTTCCTTTTTTATTTCCTTAGAAGCATGGAGAAAATGTCGAGCTAGGTTAGGAAAAATACCATTCATCCCAAAGGTAGTTTATATCTCCATAGTCTTATTAAACTCTTGATCTTGGATCAGCTTAAAGAGCAGAATCAGACTTGGGATACTTTTGTGTTTAAATTTCTTAACCCCCATCCTAACATTCGAAAACGCCCTCGGCATATCCATAATCACGAAGCCATTCAAACCCCATACGTAGAGAAGAAAAGCCCCAATTTTGTCCATCTTGATGAAGACATGTCAGAGGCTATCCCATCTACACATTCTACTCCTGTTAACCCTGTATTTGCTAAGTTTGTACCCTTATCACAACCTCACACTAGAGATCAGAAGGAAATTTTTTTCTAGTCCATGGTTCATCCTAGCTTCCAGACCATGGTTCAACTTGATATTCAGACTGGTCATCTAAATGGTATGGCCGAAGCATATAAACCTAATCTAGACTCACCTTTGTTTGCGTTGGCCCGTCTCTCGGTCGAATTGCTGAAGGATGTTGATCGTGAAAATGTCCCTACACCTGTCTCAGACATGAGTCCTGGAAAACAAGTTCCTTCTGTTAACATTGAGATATCATCTGAGGAATTGAATATGCCTCCAGAAACCAAACAACCTATGAAACCATGCACTCCTCACCAACTAACAGTAGATCAATTAAATCAGGATTTGCCACAGTCAACAAAGCAGAATGAGGAATACACCAAGTTAATCGTAGACCTTCGATAAGAAAATAAGGATTTGCGTTTCCAACTTAAAGCTGTCAAAGACCTCAACAAGGCCATTAATTCGTCACATAGGTCTCAACAGGAGAGGCTTTTAAAATCTCAAGCCAAGAATTTGAAGTTTAAATCCTCTGTTTCATCTTCTAAGTTGAAGGTAGTTGCTAATGCAAATCAACCTTCTTCCTAACTCCTCTTTGTTTTGCACAGTGGGTCCTGGCATTTCTCCGGTTTGGGGGAATGCCGATCTTAGTTTTGTCACCAATTTCGGCTGGTAAATTACACTTTTTGACATCCATTTTCTCATCTTTTTGACAAAGTTCTGTCATACATCTTGTTATTCAGTCTCAGGTATGGATATATTTGGATTTATGCAAATTCTGGTTATTATCATTCTTTCACGATTTTATTGATTAAATTTAATATTATTTAGGAGCACATTTGATGTATGCATGAATTTGTTTGCAGGTTATGATCTTTTGATGAGCCAACAGTTGGACACACATCACACTAGATATGCACAGAGCACATCCAACTTACCATCTAGCTCGTCGATAAAACCGTGCAATGTTCTTTGGTATATTTTACAACGTTAAAGGTCTGTAATTTTTATGTGTCCACGCATTTGAATGATGCAAAGACCTTCGTTCTTGAAGGATCGTTATCTTTCCTCCTCTGCCCAATGCCGTGACACTAGTCCATGTCAAGATGAATGCTCACGCTACAACACTCGCAAGGGATAATTGTCATGTGAGGAAGAAGGAGGATGATTGTGCATTGTATTATGATCAGTTAATTGTAATAATGGTTTACTAAATTTAGGAGTAGTCAACCACTGAAAGGGTCAACTTGCTCATTCCTATAAACACTATATATTTGCCTCTAGATGAGAGCGTGCGAGCTAGATTTTGAGTTTACATTTCTGTTAGTCATTTTTAAAGAGAGATTTTGTAATACTATTTTAGGAAGTGTTTAGGAGATTTTGTAATACTATTTTAGGAGATTTTGTAATACTATTTTGAGTTTACATTTATGATCGTGATCGTAAGTGTTTAGGAAGCATCACCCTAATTGCTGAGAGGGCCCCTCATCAACCAGTGGTTTTCATTCTTATGTGTATTTTCGTTATTCCTTTCTTTGCAAATTAGTATAGTTTTATTTCCAGTTTATTTATGCAATTGAATTATTGTAATCGTCCATTTTACTATTTCATGTAGTATAGATTATAGTTTGATGTTGTGTTGATAATATAGTTTCATTTCATAGATTAAAAATCGGTTGTGTGCATAGTTTCCTTTCGGTTCTTTTCAGCTTACTGTTTAGTCTTATGTTGACAAGTACATAGGGTAGAATTGCTTTGATATCTTAGTATTAAGTTACAGTAGGTTTAGTTTTGTTCATTTCTGTTTTGTCATAAATTTATTTGGTTATATTTCAGTTTGTTTAACAATGCAATAGATAGTAATGCAATAAACAATGCAATACATTTATTTTGCTGTTGAATTTGATCATTAAGTAGGATTACTTACTGTCTTTATGCATCCTGATTTCACGTGCACAAGATCAGTTGATAATTAGATCATTTGGGCTATTTTATACTTTTTTCAGTATACAGACTGCCATTCAGACAGCCTGTTTATCCTGTCATTTAGACCTACCTTCCAGTCTACTATCTAGCCTTTCGTTCAGCCTTTGATATTCCTGTTTTGTTTTAATCTTGTTTAAAGCTCTATTCCTTTAGCTTTTGGAATATGTTTTGACTGTCATTAGAGAAATTTTGAGGTCTAAAATGGGCCTCCTAAGGAAAATAATAAAATAATAGTTAAAATAATATTTATTAATTTTGGAGGAAAAAAGAAAAAACTACATTTTGTGTTCGTATTTTCGACATATCTCCTTGTGTTTTTACTCAAATTTCAATTGGGAGAGCTTGTTGGATGTGGAATTTGATTTCTCATCCGATGATTACCCACATTGCATACTTTTGATGGAACCAGCTACCCAAAAAATAAGAAATACCTAAAAATACATGATGACGACATCATCATCACCTTTTTTAAGGTATTTCTTGTTTTTGGGGTAGCGGGGTCCATCAAAAGTATGCAGCATGGTACTCGTTAGATGCAAAATCAAATTCCGAATCCAACAAGCTCTCCCAATCGAAAATTGAGTAAAAACATAGGGAGATATGTCGAAAATATGAACAAAANTATTGGAATTCTATTGGTTCTTGAATTCCAACTCACAAGAACTTATTGTTGGCGCGTTTTCTTATAAGGCCCATTTTAGACCCCAAATTTCCTCTAATGGCTAGTTAGATAATGATTATGTTTATCATTAGGACTATAGGTTAGATTGTTTAAAGTATTTATTAAGTTCTATTCCTATCTTTTACCTCCTTTCACCATGAAGATGTTTTGAGTTATGCTTTGTGATTCTGTTTCTTTTGGTTTCTGATTTCCCTCTTCAATACTGTCATAATATGTGGTATTTATATCTTTAGTTTGACTTGATTTATCACTTGTGTGTGTTAAGTCTGAGGGTTAGACATGTTAAAACTTTAGAGAAGTATACTAGCACATCGTAAATTGGTCATAGTAGTAGGACCTATTTCTTTTACTGTGTGGTTACTGAAGAGATTTGGAGAGTATTACTTAAAAGTGTTTTCTTTATTAAGTTTTCTACTTGCTTCTCATTTTCTTTATTAGTTTTTCTACCTGCTTCTTCCATTAAGGTCTTTTACTTATCTATAAGTTAGATTTCCCTTACATTTGTTTCATATAAGAATTGGTTATTTATGAAAGTAATATTACAAAATAATCTTGTCTGTTAATAGATTAGTTGTTCATAATATCTTTTTAGTTAAGAATTAGTTGCTTATGGAATAGATCACCATGTTCGCCATCACCTGTAATTGGACCTTCCTTAGTTTGCATATATTTGTAGAAGTTAAGTTAGATTTGATTCCATTCAGTTTCTTTACTTCTTTTGAAAGTCATTTTGATACTACTCCTCCTCAAGTTCCAATCACAGTAAATGCATATCCACAGAACAACCAAGGAGAGTGGAACTAGACAATTTAGTTTTACCATTATGTACATTTGTTAATTGTCTGTAAAGATTAAGTTGTTAAAGTGTCTCCAGTTGGTGCAATCTTGTTATAATGCATTGTATAGTTAATCTCTGAATTTGTTTACAAAGCTTTCTAATTATTAAATTAAGAGGTGGAATAGTTAAGTAAAGGAAGTTTACTTTCATAAAGTTTACTTGTTTATATTTTTATCTTTCAATAATTGTCCATAGAGTAGAGTAGTATAGCTTAATAATGCTCTAATCTAGTACTTTGTTTTGGTTTAATTAGCTTCATAGTTGAATTTAAGGAGTTTGAATTGGTTTTTAATTTTGAAAGATCTTTCGATCTTTTCTTTGCTTAAATATTTCCATGAAACCCTAGGAACCCATCTACCTTTGCATATACTTTGTGTCAACTCTAAGTTTACTAACCTCGGTCGATAATTAAATATTAGGTGAATTAATTAAGACATTATAACACCCAACACTACCAGAGCATGTAGACACATAATGAAACGAGAGGTGAAAACCCCTTTGACTCACCAAATAAATGATTATCGTCGTGGTAGGTGTTAATTAGGGAAAGTCTAAAGAGGGAAATCCCAAGACAATTAAGTTCCATTTACAAACATGTCATGGAGCCATAAAGGGATTACACCAAGTGACCATGGAGATGATTGCATGGAGGCTAAGTATGCACCATCACTAGTTCCCATGTCAAGAAAAAAATCACTGGCATATTAGATACCGTAATCAAGATGGAGATAACGTCAACTAATACATTGGGATCCATGGGATATGATAGTTAAGGCTGCTGTAAATGCACCATAATTGTGGACCCAATGAGGGAATGAGGTGGACTCCATGGCTACTATGCCATTAAACAAATGTTTTCGCCCTCACTTGCAAAGTCATAACATGGGTATAAGCTTGTGGGGTCAAGTAATATTTGACTAGGGAAGCATATATACTTGGTATATGCAAAGGTTAATCAATCCATGAGCTAAAATTATGTTATTTAATCATTGTGTTAACACTAAATAAGATACTATGCCAAGGTTATACTTACAAAAACAAATGAATGTAATGTTAATTAAGGGAAGAGATAAATAAATTAAGACTATGCTAAGTAAACGATAGAGAGTTAAGTAGATGTGAAGGGAATAAATGCAAGAGAAGCACATAACTATGAGTCATTGGGATGACTCTTGAATCTTCATATACATTTAACCATAACAATGACACCGTGTTCATAACATGACTGCAACTGTAAGGTAGTAAAGCGATGAATGAGGTGAGCAATGTCAAGATAATGATGACAACAATCCCAGTGATGCATTATAAACATATTTTTTAGGTAGTGATTTTGAGGGATGTTACATTTATAAAGGTGGTCATGGATGTTACATGTTGTCAAGGTGTCTTTAATCTCCAATGTTTCCTTTGAAATATTCCCTTAGACTGCTCCTAATCATTCTGGATTCATAACCAATATTGGTCACACTTTAATTTCTTCCAAGTCTCCCAACTCTAACTTCAAAGGACAAACAATGACAATACTATCATGGTAACAAGGAAAATAGGAAAAATTCTTACCTATGTACATGGGAAAATGTTGTTGCATCCAAGATATGAACTTGGCTTCTTTCCTTGCAAACAATTCCACCCACAACAGCCAAGTTTCCACTTGGTGTGTCACGATCTGCAATTTTTTATCCCATGCACTAATATTCTCTAACGACATTGCATGTTTTTGGAACATCTCATGAATCTCCTAATCCCAATGAGCTAATTCCATGGATGTGGCATTCCTCTTGGTATTCTATGACTCTTTTCATGTTCCATCCATGTCACATCCCATAAATGGCTTGACCCTTTACAACATGTCTGAATTTTTTTTTCAACCGTTAAGACTTGGCTCACTTTATAGCTCAAGATTTCTCTTGCAAACTTGCATAACTTGTTAATGAATTTCTATACTTTTGTATAACTCATGGTGAAAAGTGCATGATTCCCAAAGTGTGTACTAAATAACTATTGATATACTATCATATGAATTGGAAATGGATTGCTAACGAACTACCTTGGGTTCCCACTACACCTAGGCACAAGTATATGATCACAACTTTAGGTCACCTTTAACACTTCCTACCAACTTGCCTCAAGGATTATGCTGTGCCTCTAAGTTCACCTAGGCATGAAGAAGAGTACCCAAAACTTATCTGTAACCCACTATCATGGAAGTAATATTGTCCCAAATTGATCTAATGCCACTTTCCATGGAAGTGACAATGGTAAAGAGCAATGTAGCTCACCACTTTTCAGCTTTAATACAACTTTCCATGGGAGTGTAGTCTGTTCAAACTTTTCTTCCCATCTTCAGATGGACAATTAAGGTGGTGTGGCATTGCTTTGCCTTGGACATAGGATTTAGACCAACATATTCTGACTACAACAAGAATAGGGCCTCTACACCTAAGATCTACCCATAAGTTTTCCTTAAACTACAAACCATCAAATGCAACTAAGTCATACTCAACCAAGTTCATCTCAAAGTTTGACATGCATCTAACCACAACCTCTAAAACATCGTATCAATACATATTCTTAATAGTTATCAACACTTAGCCAATTATATACTTATCCAATGTCAACAGTTAACCAATAGTAAGCATCACATGAAATAGAACAACATGCAACTCAAGTGTGCCCACATGACTTGTATATTGATGTCCATCCCAAGTGGTATCATGCTCACTATGCCGCAGAATCGTGATTGCAAGTTCATTCGATGCGCAAGTGCCCAAGTGTGCCCATAACATCCACACCTATCACAAGCCTATATTGCAAGTGCAACCATCACAAGTGCCTTCAACAGGTGCACTTGTCACATTACATTTGTTAAAAGTATATCTAGAAAGTGCATGTATCACATTATGTTTGTTGCAAGGTTACCCATCGCATTTTCCTCGATTGCAAGTGCCTCTGACAAGATGTGTCTTTGTGCGCCAGGGAGTGCACGTATCACATGGTGTTTGTTGCAAGGTTACCTAACAAGCGTTCCCATTACATTTGCACTCGTTGCAAGTGCCACAAGCAAGGTGCCTCCAAGTGCATCTAGCCAACATGCATCCAACCAAGTTTTCCCAAGTCACCTATAAGTTGATATGTTCTTATTGACCCTTCATCCATCATGTGTTGTGCACGTCTTCATATGAGTTTTCCGATGACAACCTTCATTACCTAGCCAAGTTCTCTTCAAGCTTCTCTTGATCTATCTAACTAGTTAAAGTTTCCATTGTTTATGGTACACTTTATCTTTGAGCAAGGGCATTTGTTGTGCCTGTGGTGTGCCTTGCTAACGGGTCAAAACACCCAAAAACGACTCATCTAGTCATCAACCAAATGTCATTTATAGTATTTGTGCCAACAAACGACTGCCAAGGTGATTGTGGAACGAAAGCATGTGAGGCCTCTCAGGTCTAGGGACTTACACTCTCTATCTTGTATAGCCATTTCCCCTCCCAACGAGTGGAATGGATGGATACCAACGTAGATCCATCTTAAGAAGGGATCTACCAAGCACCGAGAGGAATAAAATCTCTCCAGATGCAAACTCCTTTTTAGATTGCAAATGTTGAGAAAAGGTGAAGACAAAAACAATGATAAATGTAACAAATTAATTGTAGATTTGTTGATAATGATTGATGCTTGCCTTTAAAGGTTTGTGCCTCCAAAGAGAATAAAGATGACTCATAGGTCCAAGAGAAGAGGTAAACATGTTCGATGATCTATGATTTCTCTTGTTCTTCTTCTTCCGAGTCCATGGCTTGCACGTTTGTCACTCATTACTATGTTTTTTTTCAAATCAAGTATGTAATAATGTTATTTTTTTTTAATATTTTATTATTTTTTAATAAACATATTTTTTCACTCGAAGATTAATAACACGAAAAGAAACAGTGGTAGAATATAAGAATTCGATTTAAGGACGGCCATACATGAAATAGAAGGGATCGAGTCTTAGTTTGCCGAGTGATGCTACGTGCTTGCACAAGTCGAATTGAGTGGCTTGGTTCATGCGTAATGTGTTCTAACCATATTTGAAAAACTTTACACCACCACTTTAATATTAACAAAGAAAAGTGTTCAATATTCTTTTTGGGCCACACGTTTCCAATCTTGGATAAGTTCGATGGTAAAGGAAATTAGGAATAGTTAATAAATAACGGTTAATAAGATAAATACGATGGGCCTCAATATGCGTTGATAACCCTGGATTATATGACACCTTCTATTGTTTTTAAGATTGTTCAGTCCTACTTTGCTTTCCAGTGTATTTTAGATTGCTAGGTGGCACCAAAAAATAGAGAAAAGACTCCACCTTTCGATGAGAATCAAAGAAGGGTCTTATTCGTTTTATTGCTGGTCTCTTCTCTCCATGTGAATATGTGGTTCCCACAACTATCAAGAATTGCTCCAATCGCCCAGTAAAGCTGTCGTCCCGTGTAAGTTGTACCTAACATCATCGGTTGCGGTTGAGGATCGGTGGCTTTCGGCTCTTGTGGGCTCGATCTCTTCATGCTTTCTTCTCCAAAATTCAAGTCTGGGTTCATACCGGCTATCATATACGAGCTGGATTTTATTAAATTCGTATACTCATCTTGGAACTTTGCTTATTTTCAAGCCTTATACAGTCAGACTTGCCGTCTATATAAGAATATATAAGCTTCATAGAGAGCCTTCAAGCAAATGCATCAGAGTTTGAAACCCTAAGGTGTTTGTTTGTATTGGGTTTTCTCTGTGCATTTGAATTACCAACTTTTCTTCAGGTTTCTTCGGTCACGAGATTCCCTGCAGGCTGCTACGTCGGTCTAGGTATTGCGAGACTTCTGTTTCAGTTAGCATTCATGTTATCTTATATAAACACTGCCATTTGTTGGGCTCTTCATTTTCTTGGGCTGCCAGACTTTGAAGAACACGGCAGCTCTGACTGGCAGGATTTCCCTGACATCAATTCCTATTCCGTTCATTCGGTTTCTGCTGATGCGATCAGAGACAACTTGCCTGTCGTTTCATTCGGGGAGATTTTAGAGAGATTCTCTAAGTCGATGGAAGATAATGATGTGTGTGCCATCTGCTTGAGCTACTTCGAGGAAGAGGACCAAATTAGAGAATTGTGTAATTGCTGTCATATATTTCACAGGAATTGTTTGGATAAATGGGTTGATCATCGTCAGACGACGTGCCCTCTCTGTAGATCCTCTCTTGTGCCTGAGACAGTACTCGACACAGAGGTGTGCAAATCGTGGGTCGTCGATCGGATTGCTTATATCTTCGGTGAAGATTTAGCAATTTCGTGATAACACAGATATTATGAGAAAATCATTGAGAGATTTTTCAACCGAACTGGGTATGAAGTATTTGTAAAAATGGATTGAAATTTATAGACCTCTAGCCCATAATGGAATATGATGGTAGCAGAAGACCCTGAGACGATCCTGTTCTCTGCTGGGAAAACGCTTTCGGTTACGGTTAATGTATGCAAAAGCTTTTATTGATGGTTTAAAAGAATCCAGCATAGAGCCTGCTTTTGAAACTTTCTATGGCACACTAGTACCGGTGACCGACGAAATTTAGCTTTTCTGAGATCCCTGCAACTCTATCATATATTTGACAATATTTTAGTTTAGCCTTCTGAGATTTCTGCAACTCTATATATTTGAGAATATTCGAAGTGTTGTTTTACGAAGCCTTTGATTTATTTGTCGCTTATTGCGGAATCGGTTTGTTGCAGAGGTGTTGTTCTCTATACATAATTTGATCAATGTGATTGTGATTTTTCTCAATTTTCGTGTCATCTTGATTATAGAGCTAACCTGGTGGGGATATAGAATACAGTGAGACTTGACATAGTCACTTGCAATTTTCGTCTCATCTTGATTATAGAGCTAACCTGGTGGGGATATAGAATACAGTGAGACGTGACATAGTCACTTGAAAATTTAATTTTAAGATTTTTCATTACGGAGTCTAATAGGGTGGGGACATCGAATAAATTGAGGCTTGGCATAACTATTTGAGGATTTGATCCTAAAACTTTTTATTGCCATAAATAACTTTCAACCACTTAATTTAATTAACCAAAGATTACCCATATTCAAAAATAATATTTAAATTCGCCAACTCTGTCATCAGTGTTATTCTTCACAGCCTGCAAGCCATGTTATCAGTGCCCAAAAATAATATTTAAACTTGCAAACTATGTTTTTCAGTGTTATTCTTCATAGCTTGTAAGCGATTTTAAATATGTAAACAACCAATCACATCTTCGATTGAGGTACGAGACTAATCAATCACAGATTGCATGATAGAGCTGTGGCTGTATATGGAGCACGTAAGCATATGAAAAATGTTTGAAAACCCAACCAATCGTCTTTTCAATTTTTCCTCTTTAAATGATCACATCACATTCTTTTATTTTAATAACTTCCCAACTTATTTTTCTTAAAAGCCACAATGATTTGTACCCGATCATAACAAACAAACAAAAAGTACTTTACTGTCATCTGGTCCGGGTTAAATCCTGAATAAATTCTGTTTCTGTATGGTTTTCTCTTGTTTTTGGACATTGGCCATGAATTTTTACAGAATTTTTTAAACGTGTAAAAATATTGTTAGACGATACAGAGTGGAGGTGTTGGAGAGTTTTTATGTCACTTGATTTCGAAGATACAGAGTGGAGGTGTTGGAGAGTTTTTATGTCACTTGATTTCATTAGTGCATTTAAAATAGTCCTGTAAGCAATATAAATTATAGATTTTGTGGATTAAATTCATTGAATTCTCATTAAAATTCAGCTAGAAAGTCAAAATAATCTCCTAGTTAAATTCTCTTATTTAAAATGGACCTTCAAACAAATTTAAAATTTTATTAAGTTTCTAAATAAGTGGAATTAAGATAAATAAGATTAAGAGTAAAATTTCTTAATATTTGTTTGGTAGTAAATGTGGGATAAAAAAATAATAATTATAAGTTTTTTAATTTAATTGCCTTCTAATAAAAATGTGTTTAAAAATAGTAATTTACATTTTAAAAGTAGTCTATTTATTATAGGTTTTGGATTTTCAGATTGTTTTTGGAAGATAAATTTCAAAGTTGTAAGAGTTTAAATTTTGTTTTGAATGCATAAATGAATTCAACATATTCAAATATCTTTATTGCACTCACATTATGCAATTTTTACAACTTATATATGTGAATTGTAAAAATAAGATATAATTAAAGATGGTTTGTAGATAATGTAAAAAGAGAGCACTAAAAAATACAACATTTTAAAATTTTTCTTCCTTATTTGATTATATAAAGATTTATTTGTTTTTTCTAACCATATATCCCATAGTATATAAAGCTAACATATAATTAAATACAAAAACCTTCATCAAGAGATCTTTGTATTCTGATGATGAACCTACTTAACAGGTTCCAAAGTGGTTGAGAACTTGAAACTTTTAAGCTAGATTTCCTACTAATGTAAATTGCAAAAATATTATTAAATAAAAATATGATTTTTACAAAACTTATAAATTAAAATTTTAAAAATAATTAGTACTGTTTATTTCTTTTATTTATAATTTATTTCTAAAATAAATTTATATTGAACAAATAAACTTAAAAAATAATATAAATAATTTAAAACAAAATATTTATTTATTAATTTATTAAAAATATTAAATTAAATTTATATGAAACAAGTAAACTTAAAAAAACAATATAAATAATTTAAAACTAAATATTTAGTTATTAATTTATTATTTTTTAAAATTAAAGTATAGAATGAATTATTATTTTTAACCAATTGTTAAGTAGTAGTTATTTGAAAAAATGGTTACCAAACAAAGCTCTACTTTACTTAAATAAACTAAACATTATTTAAATCAACTAAAAATAATTTAGTCAACCATAAAAAATTATATATATATATATATATATATATATATTTCATAAAAGGTGAACACAATTCTATGATATTGAGTGTTGCTTTTGTAAATAAATGACTCATTTGATTTTTTCGTTAAAATTCACTAAATCTTAGGCTTGAAGTGACACATGTGGATTGCACCCTTGCAAGAAGTGGAAAACAATACAGGAGACCAAATGGAAGTTGGAGTAAGACCAAAATTCTTAAATAGGATGTAGACTAGATACAGATCACGTGAAGTAGGTACTGTTGTGCTAATGAACTATTCGCTCTATACCGACGGGATGGAGTTAATGAGCTGCGCAACATGCCATTGTACTGATAATTAGGTTAAGTGAACTGGCAAGCAATAAGCACCCAACAACAGATACCTTTTTCACATGATGTTAAAAATGTGCGCTTTGAGCGCGTTGGAGGCTAACTTAAGGGAAATGATGAAGACACCGCCTCAAAACAAAGCGCAGTCTTAGCCCATCTAAGGATTTCTGACAATTGCGTGTGATTTGATTGCTAGATTGTACTTTGATTTGATCTTTTGTTGTTAATTTTACCCTACTTTCACAGATCACTGTTAGAATTTCAATTTTTTTTATAGTCCTTCACAACACTCAGTCCCACTGTTTATATCATGTGCGCAAACAAGGGATTCCAACCCTTATTACGTTAGCCTGCATAGAGCCCAGGGTCAGTTTTTTTCGCTGCATGTGCGGATCCTAAAAGTCATTAAGACTCCTGTTGCGGGGCCTTACTATAACTTTTTCTGTCCTTTCTCGTAAAGCACCAGTGTTGGAAATAGAGTACATGCCGAAAATCCGATTCTCTCATGGATTAAGGTGGTATGACATGGCTCATGCCACCAACCCTGCCAGCATTAATGGGAATGAACGTTCAATCCTCTCAGCATTAAATATGCCATCTCCATTATAATTTGAATTAACTCAACGCACTAAAGATTGAGGCTTGAGGCATTCAAATTTGGATTTTGAATTTGTACTTCCACTAAAGGCAGCATTATTTTGTCTTGCATTTGCATCCCATGCGTTATCCCAAAATATTGCCTCCAATAGGAATCTCAACTGTGGAATAGGAATCTCGAATAAGTTCAAACTTTGTATAGACGCATGAGAAAAATCGTATTCAGGCTTCAAGGTTTGGTTTATCGATGACTAGTTCGCGCATTTGCGCTCGTGGAATGTTTCCAACAGTGGCAAATGGGAAGAAGCGTCCTCCACTTATCAAACTGGACATGTTGTGGGACTTCTGTTGTTGGGGATTTACTCCCAGGGTGTCTCCATATTTGATGTCTATATGAAGGGCACACTTTTGGAATCCTTGGGAAATCTCATGGGGGGTTCACTAGCGAGGCAATATCATATCACGTCCATTCATATTGGGGGTTTGAATACTCCTAAAAACCTTAAAAATATATTGGCTCGTATTAAGGGGCTAAGGGTTTTTTTTTTAAATTTGACATAGTAATATAAATATTGGGGGTTATCTTATTTGGGTGGGATGAGGAATAACCTCGAAATCGTGGGATGGATTCATATGCCCAAATTATGGGCTCAATTCATACCTCCAAATTGTGTGTTGGATTCATATTAGTCCTAGTTTTTGCTAAGGAATAACCTTTAAATAATGAGTTAAATTCATACCTCCAAATCATGGGCTCAATCCATATCTCCAATTTGTGTTTTGGATTCATATTAGTCCTAGTTTTTGCTAAGGAATAACCTCCAAATAATGGGCTAGATTCATACTTCCAAATCATGGGATGGATTCATATCAGTCTTGGCTTTCGCTATGGAATAACCTCCAAATCATGGGTTGGATTTATACCTCCAAATTATTGAACTTATAAAGTTTTCATTTTTATAGAATAATATTTTAAATTGGGGTTTAAGTGGGTATTAAGATTCTGTAACATCCCTAAATTTCATAATAATAAAAAAATTATTTACTGCATGTAACTTTAAAAGTTCCTAGGAAATAATTCTGAGAGGTGTTATACTTCATAATTCTTCTATCGTAATGATAATGGCTTAATTAATAACAACAAGAGTTGGTGTTTATCATTAGCATGCTTTGTTTTACGACCCTTTTGTCGATATTATGTCATACAATCCGGTAGATACTATTATGTGACAAAACGATTTCTGTGGTTACAAAGTTGTAAAAGAAAATGCTTGTCGTTCCTTCATATTGCTTGTCGTTACTTCAGTTTGTTCCACTTATGAGATGCTAAAGAAAAGGGTCATAGTCTTACTTAGTATTCACGACTAATGCATGAACCTTCTTTTCCCTTTGCGCAGGTGGATGAGATCACCCTTAAATTTTGCTGAGGAACAAATCCTACATTAAAAAGCAACAAAGTGATAAGGAAAGGTGATCCACCTTGGTTTAGGAAATAGCCTAAACCTTAACCTAGTTTTGATCTTCACACTAAATACTTATACCCTATCTATCCTTAGCATGCAAAAGTTCTAACCAGAACACATACTACATACCCTAACTATGGCATATGCTTGAAAGTCTCCACCTTGGATAAAAGATATCGCAAGAATTACAATAACCCTCCACATTACCATATTTTATAAGCTTCGAAGTGGGAAACAATATGCATAGAGTTTTGGTTTTTATTTATGATGTGACTAAGGGAATAACCCTTGGATCCATATCAGTGAAAACAATATGCAAATGACATGACATAAATTCTTCCACATGCATGCCATGTGGTCGCATTAAAACCTTTAGTTGGAGGGAAAAGGACAGGGTGCAAAATCCTAGGGTTTTAATGTGTCTTAATGGTTGCATTTGTCTTTTTGATGGGGTTCTGACTGATGTTAATTGTTTTCTCCCTTTTGCACTGGGCCTTTGGCTCCTCGACCTCACTGTTCTACTGTCTGCAACCAAAGATTGAGGAGCCAACAAACTTGGCCCTTGACACCTTTTGAACCTGTCCGAGATTGAACACATCACTAGTAGAGTTTATAAACCTCGTTCTAGTGCAGTTTGGATGACTCTAGTTGGATTTAAGGCCGTCGAGAAGGTAAAAACTCCATCTGCATTTCCATTGTTGATTTTCTCTCTTGTACAAAGTTTTGTAAAACTATTATTTAACTCTTGGGATGGAATGTGTGCAGGAGATAACCAGATTGGCTCTCTACGACGTGGTTCGAAGCTCTTACATTTGGTAATACCTATAGCTTCATCTTTCATGGCTCTGTAGAACAATATTTGGTGTCTTAATGTGTATTTAACCCCATAGCTTTGGAGTAGTGTCTATGCACTTGGTTGTCAATGTGAAAGTGATACATCTCCTTTGGTAATTTTATGAAGGTTTTCCCTTTACTCCTGGAAGAAATGTAATGAAGGGAAAAACAATCAATTGTAGAGCCGATGGACCTTATGAAGTTTGGTTTGAAAACTATGACATGGTTTTGTTTATGTTTGAAAGCATTCTATGATTGTATATGTAAATATTCTTTTAAAAGGACCTCGTGCAGGATTGTATAAACTACTTGTTTTCTTTTATCAAGATGGATGTTTCATTTATGATGCATTTTGTTTCATTTATCCAAACCTTCATTTTGTTTACAAGTTGTAATGTTGTTAAAACTGAGAAGCCGTGAGGCATTGTAAAAGAGACTTGATGTTTGTAAAAAGCATACAGTGTTGTTTTATGGTTCATAGTTTTATTTTGTGATTTAACGATAGTAGTTAATCTATAAATCTAATAGATTACGACCGTGGAGTCTTTTCCATGTAATGTATGCTTTTAAGGAGAGGGTCGTAAGGCCTCTATTAGAGTTAACTACTGTTTAGAAATACTTCTTATAAGAGTTTTGGAGAGATCCTATGAGGGCTTATATAACGCCATGAGAATACTTATTTTAATTATATACTTGCTACAATGGGTAATCGCTATTTCGATTTTGTTACAGTTTGTCTAGGTTATAACGACGCCTTTTATATTGCCATTCCATTTGATTTCAGTTTGTTCAATGTTTATAGCTTCATGTATTCACAAAACTGAACTATGGTCGCGAGGCTTTTTCCCTGTTGTGAAAGTTCTTTGAAAAAGGGCTATAGAGCCACTTGTTAAAATAAATTATTTCTATTTAACTTGATAGCATAGGTTTATAGCCTGTGAGGCATTTTTACGGCCTTGGATATTACTCTATGTTTTACATAGTCGTTTTCCTTCATTAGATTACTAGCAAGTCTTGGGAAAAGCTTATAAAGAATAAATTAACGATTTTAGATCATGAGACCTCCTTCGATGTTAATCCATTTGATAAAACAATAGGGTCGTGAGGCCACTTCCATTAATTATTACTAGCAAAGGTTTTGGTGACTTGTAACAGAACCATGAGGGTTTTAGTCTCAAGTTCGGTCTCATCTTTGTAGTTTGTTGTTTAGTTTTAAAGAAAACAAAGTAGCCTTGAGGCTGTTACAGAAAACAAGGTAGTCATGAGTTTCTTACTCTGTCACCACGATATAAGAGAGAGATAAAAACAAAGTATCCATGAGGCCACTACCTAGGGTTATAGTTCTGAATTTATAACAAAGAATTTAAGCCCTAAGGCTGTTGTAACTTTTCTTCTGTGAGCAAAATTTGCTGGAGATAACAACGCCAATTCGGCCTATAGCGTGCAATGGTGCTATTTCCTGTCGATAATCTTGATTTGGTGTTTTTTTACATTAATATTTTGTTAAGAGATCGGATGCATTGTATTTAAACAGTAAGATCTTTGTGGAACCTAGCTCGGTAATTATTTTAGTTCCAATTTTAATTTTATTATGTTGTAAACTTATTTTTTGTAACTATTTCGAACCCTAATTAGTTTATAGAGTTATTTAAGAGTTCTATTCTTAATATGAGCTATTAGTTCTTTAGACCTTAGACTTAAACAAAAGATTACCAAATAGATTTAGGAGGAAATGAGATATAGGTGATTACAAATAAAACACCAAGAACAAGAACCAACCTTCTACAACTTCTCATTCCTCCTAGTGGGTCAGTGAACACTCTTTTAACAGTCTCCCTTGGATAGGTGCCTCCTTTATTTAATTATTAAAATAAATAATTCTTCAATTATAGTCATCATTGACCAACTTGGTCTTAAAAATTTACAATAAATTTAATATAATGATTTTCTGAAATAAATAATAAATATTTATTTTTTAGTTTTGGGTATGTTACAAATTCAATCAAACTTTGCTCCACAACAACCATGAAAAGTGTTATCAATCTTTCTTGGCTCACAAGAACCAAGAAAAGTTAGATCAATCTTTCTTAACTAATTATCTATTTCAATTTTTTTGTATTATTCTTTAACATTTTCACATTGCCAGGTATGAATAGTTGTTAGATTGAGTTATATCTAGCACATTCATAATTGTAATTTCAATTATATGCAAGGCATCTGTCTTAATATTGTGTTGTAACTAACATGAACATAGGTGAAAACATGAATCCTTATTTACATACCCTATGTGTTATTGTTACCATTAATTGGTATCATATAAGTTTCACCATTTGTGTATCTTTATAACTATTGCATGCTTGAAACTTAACAATGGAATTTCCCCCCTCTCCTATAAAGGTAAAGAAAGTAGATATAACCCAATAAAAGGTAACCAAATGTTGTTAATTCCCTTAATTGCAATAATAAATTTAGAGGAAGTGGATGCACTTCATTGCATCTTTGAATGACCTAATGCAAGTTATGCACATGATCATATGGTGTTATTGGAAAGTAAGATGATTTTTCCTATGTTAAATTGAGTTCAAACATCAATCATGTTTGTTTTTGTAGGAAGGTAGGGAAGTCCATCTACAAAAGGGTTTCAATTTTGCATTTTTATGGAGTTTAATTAATTAAGCTTATAAAAAACATGAGCTACCTATGGCTATACTTGTATTTACATGACATAAAATTAGTAGATTGGTAGGTTGGGGTGTGAAACATCTGCAATTCTCATCTTTTCTAAGAATTGTACTAACTATTAGACTGTCATACTTTTACATTATTTGTTACATTGATCTCTTGAATTGCTTGTCTTTTACTTCCCATTACTATTTTTTGGGGTCTTCCACTATCCAACATACAAATTGATCAGTCACCCTTACAATCCCTTTTACAATCCCTGTGGGATGATTATTAGCATTATACAATTATTTTATTTAGCATTTTGTTTGCTTATTGCGTCAAGAGGTGTTCTACAACCCAGTATGAGGGAGATCTTGTAACGTTATGTTGTAATGTTTGTCGATATTAAGTCAGCCAAAAATAATATTGTCGAGTATGAGGGAGATCTTGTAACGTTTGTAATAAGTCGGCCAAAACTAATATTTCCGAGTGTGAGGGAGATCTTGTAACGTTATGTTGTAATGTTTGTAACAAAAGAATAATAAATAATAATAAATATTATGTCGACCATTAATAAAAAGACGTGTATTTTCATTTGAAAGCTAATATACATAAGAAACAAAAAAATATAAAAAACAGAATATGCGGCAAAGATAAGAAAACTAGTGAAGAGGGAATCTGCTAATAGGTAAATTTAGCTCCTTGATATTCTTTGGCTCCAGCTCCAGGATTAATTGAAAAATGTTTCCCGAGTTTTAAATGCAAAACCATGCCTGAGTTTTAAGGCTGGGTGTTTTTTTTCTGTAACGATAAGTCTACAATGATATGCGTTTCGACTTGGAAACCTGTGGGTACAACCACCAAAAAGGCGAAGACAATTAAATGGAGTAACTTATTTCACACCAATAATGATTTAATTTTGTAGAAGTCTCAGCACTTAGCACTACTGCTGAGTTAGGTCAGGAAATATGAAGTTCAATTGAGTTCTTTCTGCATATTAGAAAGGCCAAACATTTCGCTGGTCCATGGAATGGAATGTGGAAGCCGGAGCAATGGTGATCTTGCACATATGAACAACGATCTGACTCATTGGCTATTTGAGCACGTTTTTGCAATACCAAGCAAACAAAATCCAAAATGTGCTCATGGTTGGGCGTGCTCTTGCCAATCCAAAATGTTTTTACTGTAAAACAAAATCCCATACAGTTAAGCCAATACCAAACATTAAATAACATCATTTTCCCTGTTATTTGCGAGAATAAAAATCTATAGTTTTCCAACAAAAAAAAAAAAAATTTGGGAAAGAATGGTCGTGTGCTAAATTATTTTACATTTTGGCAGATGAGTGCTTTCATGTTTTATGTTTTATATAAAACCTAAAAACTATTTTATGTTCTATATTTTAACTATATTTTAATTTTTAATTTTTAATATATTAAAATATAATTTAAATTATATTTTAATATAAATATAAATTTTTTATTTTTAATATATTAAAATATAATTTAAATTTAAATTTAAACTAAAATATAATTTTATATTTATATTTATATTTGAATTTGAATTTTATATTTATATTTATATTTTATATTTAATTTTAATTTTATATTTATGTTCAAGTGTTAGTTTAACTATTTTATGTTTTATATTTTAACTATATTTAAATTTTTTTTAATATATTAAAATTTCATTTTAATTTTAAATTAAAATATAATTTATATTTAAATTTATGTTTATATTTATATTTAAAATAAAATATAATTTTATATTTAGATTTGAATTTGAATTTTATATTTATTTATATTTTATATTTAATTTTAATTTTATATTTATATTTGAGTCTTAGTTTGTCGTGCTTGCACCAGTCAAATTGAGTGGCTTAATGTGCTCAACTTTCGTTCATGCATAATGTGTTCTAACCATATTTGAAAAAATTTACACCACCACTTTAATATTAACAAAGAAAAGTGTTTAATCTTCTTTTTGGGCCACACATTTCCAATCTTGGATAAGTTCGATGGTAAAGGGGATCCATCCTTCACAATGTGAATTTAGAGGTTTGGTGTTTTAACATCATAATATTTATGTTTTCATTCACACGGGTGGATTTTAGTCATGTCTATAGGGAACATAACAAGAAGACAGGCTCCTTATCCAAGTAAGGGCTCATGATGGCTTCAGTAATCTCTTACTCACTGAATCATTCGATGATGAGTTTATTGAGGAAGTTTCACTCCAGCTTTTTTAGAGCTTGTTGTGTTCTACTTTAGACCTTTGTCTCCTTGGCTCATTTGAGTTATTTTCTGGTTATGTTGAGCAGCTGTATCAGGATCATAGAGATATTACTTGCCCTGTCTTGGATAAGGATTCTGGACTCTTGTTGTCTTCATTAGGGACATTTTTGACTCATGATATACTGTACACTTAGGAGAGGACACATACCTATATTTGATGCCCAGGTACTGATACTTTGGTTTCTTGTGTGAGACTAGTTACATTATGTATTATAGGCTGAAGCACTACTGTTCAACTAGGCCCATTAGGGACTTGATGTATTGCTTGATGATGTACCAGGTCACCTTTGATTCAATAGAATAACAAGAAACTGTTTTTTTTCATCTGAAAAAAAAAAGTTTGATGATAAAGGAAATTAAGAGTCGTTAATAAACAAAGGTTAATAAGATAAATACGATGGGCCTCCATATGTGTTGATAACCCTCGATTATATTGTTTTTAAGATTGTTCAGTTCTACTTTTGCTTTCGAGTGTATTTTTAGATTGCTAGGTGGCATGAAAAATAGAAAAAAGACTCCACCTTTCGATGAGAATCAAAGAAGGGTCGTATTCGTTTTATTGGTGGTCTCTTCTGTCCATGTGGATATGTGGTTCCCACAACTATCAAGAATTGCTCCAATCGCCTAGTAAAGCTGTCCTCCCGTGTAAGTTGTCCCTAACATCATCGGTAATTGCAGTTGGGGACTCGGTGGCTTTCGGCTCTTGTGGGCTCGATCTCTTTCATGCTTTCTTCTCCAAAATTCAAGAACCGGCTATCATATATGAGCTGGATTTTTTTAACTCCTATACTCATCTTGGAACTTTACTTCTTTTCAAGCCTTATACAGTCAGACTTGCCGTCTATATAAGAACATATAAGCATTAGAGAGGCTTCAAGAAAAGGCATCAGAGTTTGAAACCCTAAGCTGTTTGTTTGTATTGGGTTTTCTCTGTGCATTTGAATTAGCAACTTTTTTTCAGGTTTCTTCGGTCATGAGATTCCCTGCAGGATGCTACGTCGGTCTAGGTATTGCGAGACTTATGTTTTAGTTAGCATTCATGTTATCTTATATAAATTGTTGGAATAATGTAGAAATGTAAGGCTGCATAATAGTGATTGGATTGTGTGTATCTCATAAGATTAGGAGATAGGGTTGAGATCCATGAGTATAGGATCTAATAGCTCATTTAGTTGAACATTGTTTCACTATATATTGTAATCATTTCTCTTTGATTAATTGAATTGGTTAAGTACCATTCCTATGTGCGTGTGAGCCTTTGGCTCTGCACATCCTCCTCCCAATCTTTCTAAGTTGGTATCAAAGCTTTGGTGAATGCTGGGTTGTGAGAAAGTATATTTTTTTTTCACCATAGTTGCTCCTGCCTACTGCCTGTCGTGAGGTTGACACCGCTGTGAAAATTGAAGAAGAGTTGCTCCCATGTAAAGGATATCTGTAAATTAATCCGTTCAATAGAAATTTCCTCCAATTGAAGATCGTTGCGTCCAATTGAAGAGAAGACAAGACCGTGAGAATGGAGAAGCCTGATTTCCTCCTTCTAATGTTGAGTGGCCGTGAATGATCTTAAAGATCCCTGCGAGTGTAAGATGTGCTGAGTGTAAGCAAATCATTGGTGCATATAGCTGCGAATGGAGCAGATCTATTTTTTGTTGGAAAAAGTAATTACTCACAGATCCGTAACTGACTCTCAGCCGAATCTATCAAGGTCTGTACCAGTCAAAATCTTGTCGGTCAGTTTGACAAGAGGGAAGAGTCCACGATTAGGCAATGTAAACCAGTCAAATTTATTTTTGAAGCTAAATTGTTAGGTAGATAGTTATTACAGTTTATAATGGTGAGACGGTCGACCCATGTAGAAGCAATTTTTAGGTTGCCTATAAATAGAAGAAGAAATTTGTAAATCATTTTACAGACACAATAGAGAGACAGAGGAACTTAGGGTGAGAAAGAGAAGTTGAAGCTCAAGCTTCTGTGTAAGTGATTCAGTCGAAGAGCAGAAGCTCTGTAAAAGGATCAGTCGGTGAGCCGACAAGTCTGTAATACTTTGTTATTTCCGCATAGTTATATATATGAAATAGTTTATGGTTGAATGTGTTTATTTGGCCACACAATATTTCTAGATTTACTTGTGTAAATGTCTTTTACCATT
Source organism: Pseudotsuga menziesii (assembly GCA_001517045.1). Lineage (NCBI taxonomy): Eukaryota > Viridiplantae > Streptophyta > Pinopsida > Pinales > Pinaceae > Pseudotsuga > Pseudotsuga menziesii. Next base: position 167,752 of record LPNX011125229.1, on the reverse strand, counting down.
ACAGTTGAGTGAAAGAACAAGAACCCGTAAATTTCTCACCGCGTGAAAGTTCCAGGGTTTTACAGCATATCGGTCGACTCAAGTCTTCCTACATATTTGGGCATATGTTTTATAAGTTATTTGGATTGTTAATGTGTCCATTTTTACTTCATCTTACTCATAGGTGAAAAGCATTTGTAATTTATTAAGTCTCTTAGACTAAGAAAAATACTCTGTAGATTTCGACCAAAGTGAGCCAACTTGAAAGGTCGGTTGAGTAAGCTGACTTGAGAAGTCAAAGAGGTCAACCGACTTGAGAAGTCGAAGAGGTCAGCCGACTTGAGTGGTCGAATAGGTGAGCCGACTTAGAGGTCGAAGTCAGCCAACTTCGAAGTGATAAGTGGTCAAGGTACAATCAGTCGGTAGAACCGACAAGTAAGTCGAAGTAAATCAGTCAGGTCTAAAGGCTGACCAAAGTTGATAGACTTGTCTAGTTGGGAGATAGACAAGTTTCACCCAACAAGTGAAAAAGAAAAAGAGGTCAGCGTGAAAAGTGAAAATTAAAATTTTTAATATTAACTGAGTGGTAAACTCAAGTTTAGTCGGCTTGGTTTTGGCTAACTGGTAATAGAGCAAGGTTTTTATATCAGTCCAAGATTTAGGAAAGAAATCTTGTCTTAAAAGGTGGAAATTAATTTTTTAAGGAAAGTTAATTAAAAAAAATTAAAAATGGCTTCTGCTTCTAGTTCATTGCAAACTCCAATTTTTACAGGAAAGAATTATGAATATTGGTATTTAACAATGAAGGGTTTATTCATAGGTCATTATGTCTGGGAGATAGTCCAACATGGTTATGCAAAACCAGCAGACATGACAGCATATAACAATCTCATATAGGCTGAGAAAGATGTGTTGAGAGAACAGAGGAAGAAAGATGGAAAAGCTCTATTCTACATACATCAAGCTATGCATGAGAGCATACTCCCAAGGGTAGTAGCAAAAACTAATGCTAAGCAAGCATGTGATACATTGGAGACTGCCTATCAAGGTTTGGATAAGGTAAAGACATCAAAGCTGCAGATTCTGAGAAGAGATTTTGAATCTTTGTCCATGAAAGATTTGGAGAATGTAGACACATTCTACATCAGAGTTGTTGGGTTGATAAACCAACTGAAATCTCATGGAGAAGCCATAGAAGACCGAAGGGTTGTTGAAAAAATTCTCAGAAGTCTTCCCCCAAGATTTGAAAACTTGGTTGTGACCTTAGAGGAACACATAGACATGACGACATTTACCATTGATGAGTTGCAAGCTTCACTCATCAATCATGAACACAGACTTAGCAGAACACAGACATCATTAGAAGGTACATTTGCGGCACAGTCATTCATAAGCCGTGGTAGAGGTAGAGGGAGAAACAACTTCAGAGGTAGAGGAAGAAGTTCTTCAAGAGGAGGACGAGGTAGAAGTCTTGTAAATGTTGGTGGCAGAGGAGATAATCAGAACCCAAGTCAACCAAGTGGCCAGAGGTTTGATAAATAAAAAATCCAATGTCATTACTGTAAGAAATTTGGTCATTATGCATATGAATGCAGGGATAAACAATATGACCAAGGAAGGCAAATTCCAAATCAATCGACCGACACCAACACTTTGACAAGTGCAATGTTAATAGCATCGCCATCTCCACTCGAATGAAATGTTGTTCAAGAAAGTCCACATGACATATGGTACTTAGATTTAGGATGCAACAAACACATGACTGGTAATTTTAATTTTTTTTTCAATCTAGACAATTCAATTCAAATTAATGTTATAGTTGGAAGCAATGTCCAAGTTACTGTCTCATGAAAAGGCACTGTTGATATTCTAACCAAACAGGGGGAGATTAAATACATCCCTGATGTCTATCATGTCAAAGGTCTGAAACATAATTTGTTAAGCATTGGACAGTTGATACAAAAATGCTACAGAGTATACATGGAAGATGATCACTGTGTGATCAAAGACAAGCGTCCACCAACTGATAGAAAAAGTGCCAATGACAAGCAACCGCTTGTTTCCATTGAGGATAGTTCCCAACATGAAATGGAAGACAAACACAAGATCCGCATTCAAGGTAGAAAGTGAAGAAACAGTCGAGCTCCTCGATAAGAAAGAAAATTGCAATGCTAATTTGCAAGCTGCATTTCAGACAGAAGTTCAGGATGAATCTTAGTTATGGCATTTTAGATTTTGACATTTGAGTTTTGGTGGGTTGAAGCTACTGCACACAAAGAATATGGTGAAAAGATTACCATTGATCGACAGACCAGAGAAGGTTTGTGAAGGCTGTTTTTTTGGCAAGCAGCACAGAGAGACCTTTCCAATCAGAAAGTCATATAGAGCACGCACACCACTTGAAATTGTGCACTTTGATATTTGTGGTCCAATGCAGACATCATCCATTGGTGGCTGCAAATATTTTCTAACTTTTATTGATGACTACTCAAGAAAAACATGGGTATATTTTTTGAAACATAAATTTGATGCATTTAGTTATTTTCAATAGTTGAAGGCACTCGTGGAGAACCAGAGTGGACATCGCATCAAGATCTTGAGGACCAACAGAGGAGGTGAATATGTTTCAAATGAATTTCTAAATTTTTGCAAGACCCATGGCATATAGAAAAAATTCACTGCACGGGATACACCTCAGCAAAATGGTATTGCCGAAAGAAAGAATAGAACCATCATGGAGATGGCATGCAACATGTTGGCAGCCAAGCATTTGCCAAATGAGTATTGGGGTGAAGCAGTCGCAACTGCCATATACATTATGAACCGGTGTCTGACAAAGAGTGTGAAGAACAAAGTTCCCCAAGAAGCATGGACATGTATGAATCATAGTGTTTCTCATTTAAAAGTTTTTGGGTGTGTTGCTTATGCTCATATTCCAGATGAGTTGAGAAAGAAGCTAGACAAGAAGGGACAAAAATACATTTTTTCTGGCTATTCAGAAGACACAAAAGCATACAAGCTGTATGATCCCATCATAAGGAAAGTGATAATCAGTCAAGATGTTCAATTTGTTGAGAACGAATCATGGGATGGAACTGTCGACATAAATGTCAACATTGTGTTGAATGTTGACAATGATGATATGGAAGAGGAAGTGGTCCAAACACCACTTGTAAGTCAACCAGTCGCAGCACCGTCGACCCCCATGACACCAAGACATGGTTCAGCACAAGGACCATCGACACAAGTAGCAGCTAAAGCTACACCGACAAGTACACCAAGAGGACAATAGACTCCATCAAACATTTTGTCAAGGTCGACATCGACAGAACCGGTGAAGACAAGAAGTCTGGGAGAAATATATGAAGCTGGTACACCTAATTTATTCTCTCTCTTTGCATTATTTTCCCCTATATATGATCCACTAAAATTTGAAGAAGCTGTTGAAGAAGAAGTATGGGCACAAGCCATGGATGAAGAAATAGAATGCATTGAGAAGAACTAGACATGGGAACTGGTTGATGTACCAACTGACAAAGATGTAATCAATGTCAGATGGATTTACAAGACAAAACAAGATGTTGATGGGAATGTGCAAAAGCACAAAGCAAGAATGGTAGCAAGAGGGTTCACACAACAACCCAACATTGATCTGAATTTATGTGCGAACGAAATGAAAGAACATATACAGAGTCATAATAATAGACATTTTGCAAAGATAACAAAGATACAGTAAACACATATTCTATTAAATGACGGAAATAGAACAAACTGTAATACAATTGCTAGAATGGTGGTAGCTATCTCTGAGAAGAGATGTGGCTGCTACGCTCATTCATGCCAAGCTGAATACAAAATGAGGCCAAAAGGGCCTATTTATAATAAAAATGAGGTGAGAACCCTAAAAGTCCCAAAACGTAACCCTAGAAGATGAACCGTCATAAAGTTTGTGGCCCCACGGTGGTAAGTTGAATAGTCAACTTCCTGGGGTCATAACTTTTGCATATGATCTCCGATTTGGGCGTTCGATAGCTCGTTGGAAAGGTCTATCTAAGCTTGATAACTTTTGGTCGGCAACCATTTGGCCCCGAATCTCCAAAAAACGTCGTTTAAGGCCTCAAAACGGCTCCAAAAGTTTAGGACTCGAAAAACTGCAGAAAAATAACTAGGAAACTGCCACAATGGACAATTGTTTTGAGCCAGTGGAATAGGTGGGTGGCCACCGATCTCCATATGGATCAAACATAGACTTCAATGAAACGTTTGCACCTGTTGCATGCATGGATACAGTTAGAACATTCTTGGCCATAGTTGCACAAAACAAATGGCATGTTCATCAAATGGATGTCAAGTCGGCATTTTAAATGGTTATCTAGAAGAGGAAGTATATGTGGAACAACCACAAGGGTATGAAGTTCCAGGTCAAGGACATAAAGTGTATAGGCTAAAAAAGACACTCTATGGTTTGAAGCAAGCTCTTAGAGCTTGGTACAGTCAGATTGATTCCTATCTCACCAAAAATGGATTTCACAGAAGTGAAAGTGAACAGACTTTGTACACCAAAGTCGATGAGCAAGGTAAGATGTTAATTGTTTGCCTATATGTAGATGATTTAATATTTACTGGTAATTTCGGCATAGCAGATTTTAAATCAGTCATGGAAAGTGAATTTGAAATGACTGATCTGGGGCTTATGAAGTTTTTTCTGGGAATTGAAGTACAACAGTCTGAAAGTGGTATTTTTATATCATAGACTAAGTATGCAAGTGAAGTTTTAAAAAGGTTTAACATGTCTAATTGCAAGACAGCCCCAACACCAGTAATAACAGGTTTAAAATTGAGTAAGGATGATGAAGGATCCATTGTAGATCTTACGCTGTTTAAAAGGCTTGTTGGTAGCCTTATGCATTTGACATTGACAAGACCAGACATTATGTATGGTGTAAGTCTGATCTCAAGGTTCATGGAGTCACCAAAGGACTCACATTGGCAAGCAGGTAAAAGAATTCTGAGGTATGTAAGTGGCACAAAAGACCTTGGTATTATGTATTCAACCTCAAAAAATTTTAAACTCATTGGTTACACTGACAGTGACAATCGAGGCAGCATGGATGACAGGAAAAGCACATTTGGGTACACATTTCATTTTGGTATAGGTGTTTTTTCATGGGATTCAAAGAAACAGCCCATAGTAACTCTGTCTTCTGCTGAAGCAGAGTATGTTGCAGCAACAAGTGTTGCATGTCAAGCTGTCTGGATGAGGAGAGTGTTAAAAGATTGTCACATAACCATTAAGAACTGACAACCATCTTCTGCGACAACAATTCAACCATAGCATTATCCAAGAATCATGTGTTTCACAAGAGAACCAAGCACATCGACACAAGGTTTCATTTCATAAGAGAGTTGGTGAACAACAAGGAAATTTGTTTGGAATTTTGCAGGTCTGAAGATCAACTTGCAGACATCTTTACGAAACCATTCGCAAATGACACATTCTAGTATCTATGTAGTTATCTTGGAATGGCAAGTTCTCCACAGTGAACTCTGTCATAAACAAAGCATGTCTAAGCTCTGAAACATTTTGTAAATTTTGTTTTAAAATTCCCCATTTGCTCATAATTAAGGGGGAGTGCTGGAAAAAGTAATTACTCGCAGATCCATACCTGGCTCTCAGCCGACTCTATCAAGGCCTGTACCAGTCAAGATCTTGTCGGTCAGTTTGACAAGAGGGAAGAGTCCACGATTAGGCAATGTAAACCAATCAAATTTATTTCTAAAGCTAAATTGTTAGGTAGATAGCTATTACAGTCTTTAATGGTGAGTCAGTCGACCCATGTAGAAGCAATTTTCAGGTTGCTTATAAATAGAAGAAGAAATTTGTAAATCATTTTACAGACACAATAGAGAGACAGAGAAAATCAGGGTGAGAAAGAGAAGTTGAATCTTAAGCTTCTGTGTAAGTGATTCAGTCGAAGAGCCGAAGCTCTGTAAAATGATCAGTGGGTGACCGACAAGTTTGTAATACTTTGTTATTTCCGCATAGTTATATATATGAAATAGTTTGTGGTTAAATGTGTTTATTTGGCCGCACAATATTTCCATATTTACTTGTGTAAATGTCTTTTACCATTACAATTGAGTGAAAGAACAAGAACCCATAAATTTCTCACAGCGTGAAAGTTCCAAAGTTTTACGGCACATTGGTCGACTCAAGTCTTCCTACATATTTAGGCATATGTTTTATAAGTTATTTGGATTTGTTAATGTGTCCATTTTTACTTCATCTTACTCACAGGTGAAAAACATTTGTAATTTCTTAAGTCTCTTAGACTAAGAAAAATACTCTGTAGATTTCGATCAATGTGAGCCGACTTGAAAGGTCGGTTGAGTAAGCCGACTTGAGAGGTAGAAGAGATCAGCTGACCTAAGAAGTCAAAAAGGTCAACCGACTTGAGAAGTCGAAGAGGTGAGCCAACTTGAGTGGTCAAAGAGGTGAGCCGACTTTGAAGTGACAAGTGGTAAAGGTAAAATTAGTCGATAGAATCGACAAGTAAGTCGAAGTAAATCAGTTGGGTCTAAAGGCCGACCAAAGTTGATAGACTTGTCTAGTAGGGAGATGGACAAGTTTCACCCAAGAAGTGAAAAAGAAAAAGAGGTCGAGGTGAAAAGTGAAAATTAAATTTTTTAATATTAACTGAGCGATAAACTTAGGTTTAGTCGGCTTGGTTTTGGCTAACATTTTTTTCCTCACAGCGTGAAAGAGTTCAGCGGGTTCAGCGTGGAACGTGGTGCCTTCTAACCATAAGCCGTGAACTGTGTTGAGAGCCACTTGAAGGATTGAAGGCTAAAGGAGAAATGTGGAGATCCACTTCAATTTTTCTTTTCTGAGATCGCTCGTGGGAGAAGCGAAGAGGATGAGCCTGGCACCGTGAAGGAGGTGGACCAGATCAAATCAGCAAAGGCGAAGCTAAATTGTTCGCTGAGTGTGGAGGAGATCGCCAGCAGAGACCAACAGTGGATTTCGTGGGAAGCCTGAGCAACTCCACATGAAGATCACGGCCAAATTTTTTTTCTCATTGAAACGCTTGTTTG
>LPNX011125229.1:137033-149331 GCA_001517045.1 Pseudotsuga menziesii | reverse complement strand
ACACAATATGGTGGAGATGTTGTAATGTTCCTACCTAACAAAATAATAAAAATTTAAAAATTGAATTATCAGCAAAAAATTTTTTTGCCCTTGCACATGGTTTTATTGTACATGGTTTAGGAGGGCCTTGCAAATGGTTTTAAGACCATGTGCAAGCCCTCCTAAAAAACCCATGGTTTTAGGAGGGCCTTGCACATGGTTTTAAAACCATGCATGGGGGAGATAGTTGTAATGTCCATTCCTAAAAACATAAAAATTATTATATGTTGGCCATAAATAATATTAAATATTAATAATATAAATATTATATGTAGACCTTAAATGAAAAGATGTTCCTTTTGGTTTGAATCAAATCAATGGCTATATAAAGGACACACCAATGCTGATAGATCCTTGATTGCAATACTAAAGAAGAGTTTTTTACTTCAAGAGATTTGATCCCTCTCGACGCTTGATAGAGCCTAGGATTTGGATCTATGCTGGTATATAAGTTATTTACTATTTATAATAAGAACTACATGTGGTATTGTCGTAAGGGTGTTGGGATAATGGGTGTGAGGTCCAAGGTTCAATTCTCCCAGATCACCTAATTTTAAAGAAAAATATATTGAATTTACTTGCATGGATTTCAGTGTTCAATTTTATATATAAGTTATTTACTATGTATAATAAGAACTACCTATGGTATAGTGGTAAATTGGGATAATGGGTGTGAGGTCCAAGGTTTAATCCTCTTAGATCACCTATTTTTTTAGAAAATATATTGAATTTGAAACTTGCATAGATTTTAGTGTTCAAGTTTATATATAAGTTATTTATTATGTATAATAAGAACTATTTGTGGTATATTGGTACGCGTGTTGGGATAATGGGTGTTAGGTCCAAGGGACGGGGACTTCACTTAGTGAACCTCTCACATATCACGTCCGATCGTGGGATATTAAAGAATACCCTTAATTTTGAGAGATATTGACCCAAAATCTTTTTGTTGAAACCCCCTCCCAATACTTAAAACCTCCTCCCCACCCCTTTTTATACCTCAATCCTTATAAACCACCCTACCCACCCCCACCTTAAACCCCTCATCCCCCAAATACCTGCAATATATTGGTTCGATTTTTGATAATTTTGAAACCCACAATATGAACTAACGTGATAGGTTATTGGCCAACAAGTGAATCCCCCGTGGTCCAAGGTTCAATTCTCCCATATCACATAATTTTTAAAAAAAAAATTTGAATTTCAAACTTGCATAGATTTCATTGTTCAAGTTTATATACAAGTTCTTTACTATGCATAATAAGTTCAGTGTATAATGTTTTATCATTGCATAATTTTGAGTATAGTTGTTATTCCTTGGATGCATTGGTTTTAGTGTAGATTTCATGGATGCATAAATTTTAATGTGTATTTGATTGATGTATAAATTTCAGTGTATATGTTAATGCTTCACCATTTTGATATTGAGTCTGAACTAGAAATGGAAGATATGCATGCAGAAGATGCTATGAGACAAAAATGAGAAGAACAAAAATTACAGAATGTCGAATGTCAGAAACCATATCAAGCAAGAAAATCTAGCGCAATGACAACAACAAAATGAGAAGAAGATTTGAAACGAAAAGCAGAACAACAAAAGAATACCAAAAAATAAAGTTGGACGAAATGACAATAGAAGAACGAGAAGAACGAAGAAAAAAAAACGCAGATAGAAAAAAAAGAATATCGAAAAAGAAAGAGAGACGGATTTACAGCAGAAGAACGAGAAGAATAAAGAAAACGAAACATTGATCGACAAAGAGCATATTGAGAGAGAAACTTGAAGTGACTGGAAGAACAAAGAAATCAAATTATTAATATGGTACGGGATAAGGAGATTGAAATTGACGATAATATATTGGTATCATCTAAAGAATGAGAAGAATACTTCAAACGAAAACCAGAACAACAAAAAGAAAATTGAAAAAGAAAGCTGGACAAAATGAAAACAGATGAACGAGAAGAACGAAGAATGAAGAAAACGAAATGCAGATTGAAAAAAAGAATATCGAAAAAGAAAGTTAGACGGATTAGTTATAGAAAAAAGAGAAGAACAAATAAAAAAAGCATTGACCGACAATGAACATATCGAGAGGGAAACTTGAAGCAATTGGAAGAACAAAGAAATCAATTTGTAGAAGAACAAAGAAATCAATTCGTATAACAACAAAGACAATATTCATCTAATATACCCGTAGAACGAACTGTGGGAGATGCTCAACGTGTAACAGTCAGAGAGCAACATGTTGATGACATGGTCCAATTTCAATCAGTTCCAATTACTAATATTGTTCGAGATAAGGATATTGAAATTGACGATAATATATCAGTACCATTTGAAGAAATGTATACCAGACATCAAAAATTTTGTGAACGAATTGATCAATTAGAATAAGTTCAAATGTGTCATGTCTGCCAATAGTCGTATGCTGGAATACAAGTATGTAATTCAAGTATAGGTCCAATGTGCGTGTGATGTCTAAGAGAGGGATCTAATCATAGATTCCCAGCTAGGAACCACATGGATCCAGGAACTCAACCTCATGTCCTTGAAGATATCACACAAGTTGAAGAGATGTTTATAGCACGTGCAAATCCAATTTTAAAGGTGATGCATTCAATAGGTGGACAATACAAATATCGAGGACACACCATTAGTTTTCTGCAAGATATTAAAGATGTTTCCAAGACATTGTCGTGACATATTAACAACTTGGACTTAATGGTCGTTGTTAAAAATAATGGATGACAAGGATCCAGTTATGATTTCATTGCTAGAAAACAAAGAGTTATGGATGCATTATTATATAAGATTCAGAATGATCCATATTATCAAGATGTTTGAGTTGATTATGACGTAGAAGAAGAGTTACCTGAAAATTCAACATATATCTCACATATGCTTAATTCTGTTACTCTTCCTGATATTGACAACGACACAGAATTTGCAATGTTGGAAGGGATACCAAGAGTTGACGACATGTTAGATGATTTACAAACAACTTATTTTGCATCAAGGATTCGAAGTGCACCACGAGAGATAGAAATTATTGAAGCATTAACAAATAATCCTAATCCAGATTAAAATAACACAAATGATGTGCTTAACTTTCCTAGCATTGTCTCATCTTTGATTAACGAGTATAACACTGTTGGATTATTTGATATGGCCCATTTCTAGCATTGTTCCCTGAAGGAGAAAAATTGGTTACAACCGCGAATTCGAAATGTCCATCTACATGCATACACAAAATATATTCTCAGATATCATGATAACAGATTTGGAAGGCACCCTTGCTTCTTTATTTTTTACTAAATATCATAATGAGACATCGTGCTCAAGCTTCCTCAATAGTTTTTATAAAAAAAAATATTAGTGAACTACTGACAATAATGGAAGAGTTATGACAACATTTATGAAATCTTCCAGATTCAAGATTGGGAGAAAGGTTAATGAGATTTGGAATGGTATTAGAGGTACACACGCATATTGGAGCAAGTGTCATCAAGAGTTATCTGACTTGATTCAAAAGATAGTTTGTTCAACAATATTCTTCACACTAAGTGCATCGGATATGCATTGGACTGATTTGCATATATTAATGTCAGGAAGAAGTCCTACAGATCCACGTGAAGCGAGAAAATGGCGACGCCAAAATTTTGATTGATAATCCTCACATTGTAGCACATTATATGCACTTGAGACATACAATATTTCGATAATATGTTTTCGAACATTTTCGTCAAGCTATAGATTATTGGAGTCACTATGAATGGAAACATCATGGATCTCCTCATGTCCATGGGTTTCATTGGTTAAAAAAGGTTCCCAACATGGACACTTTGAATTGGGATGATCCTAGAGAAGTTATATCTGCAAAAAGTATTTCGACAGATGTGTGCATGCAATAAATCCATGTGAGGTACATTAAAGAAAAATTCAAATTGGAGATAATGTAAATGGTTATCCTTCTACAAAAGACACATAACAATTATTTCAATCGAATCCAATGATTGATTATGAAGAAATTTTTAACTGTGTTGAGCGTCATATTACTTGCAATGAGAAAACTTGTCTTCGAAAGAATGGAGGAAAAATGGTATGTCAGTACCACGCACCATGGGATCTATGTGACTAGTCAAAACTTTACATTGACGAACAAGAAGAAAAAAAGTATGAACCTAGAAAAAATGATGATAGCATGAATACACACAATCGTGAAACACTGATGACGTGGAGAGCTAATATAGATTGGCAGTCTGTACTTTCCAAGCGTGTGTTTATTAATTACTTAGCAAAATACGATGCTAAATCTGAAAATGGATATGAAAATTTCTACAATATGATGATGCGTTTCTCTTCTATCCAAAATCTAAATGAACTAGCAACATGTGCATATAAAAGTTTGTTGTGTGAATCCATTATTGATAGAGACATTCATGCATAGGAGACATACCATTTGCTTCTAGAGTTTCTCTTTCATAATGTAGTCCTCATTTTGTGGTTGTAAATGTTGGTATGAAGGTTTTCAAACAAGTACAAGTTGATACATATAATGCCGACAATGATAATTCTCTGGTTGATGCATATACTAAGTGACTTGAGAATATGGAGCAACTTAGATTGATAGATGTTACAAAATATTGGTCATATGACAAATGTCGATGAGGGGAAAATGGTTACCACAAAATAATACATCTATTGTACGTGTCTTTTCTAGATTTAACTTTATTCCTGATCGAAAATATGAGAGTTTTGTCAAATTTTGTTGGTCAGATTTGGTTTTGTACAATACATTTCATGAATTTCGAAAGATACAGGCCACACATCTGATGAAATAGAAAAAAATTGGCAAAATTTGCAATATATACCTTGGCATGCTGATCGAAAACCAATGCCTACAGATGCTTGAGTTGAATCCGATGAAGAAGATGAACATCCAGATCCACAAAGAGATTCTAGGAAACATGAATGGGAGATCATATGTGGATTATATAAAAAAAAATTATAAATGATAATGAGTTTGAGTTGCTTGGACATAGGGATCTTGATCGTATGAATGATTGGAACATTGCTTTTGTAGATGAAGAGACCTTCATTCTTCCAATTCATTTAATCTTTGATATGCAAAAACTAAAAAATATTTCTACTAATCAACATGCAAAGTCTTACTCGATTGATAGTTTGGAGGATAAGAAAATAATAGCATACAATGTTAACCACTTATACTATGAAACGAGAACTATATACTATGAACGAGAACTCTACCCATAAAAACGATGATTTTTGCAAAAAAAACACCAAAAACACCCCCCAAATAGAAAAGTGTTGATACCAGTATACACATTTTTTTTTTAGGGTAAAAAATAGAGCCATGGACTAAACATCCCATATTGTTGTTTAACAAAACTTTAAAATCAACCTTAAATTGGAAAAAAAGAAAAATTCTTGAAGAGATAAATTACAACTTTCTAGAAAATTGCATATTAAAGAAAAAACAAATTTCTCTAATAATTTCACCATTATAACCATAATAATTTCACCATTATAACCATAATTTCACCATTTATCGACACAATAATAATTTCAAGGTACATTTATTATATAGAACCATAAATGCATATTCCTCCCAGTCTTCTCTTGAAGAGTAAAACGACTACTCACAAATCTCTTGAAGACACCACCTTATTTTCATTGGAGGAAACACACAGACCCCTCAAATTTCAATCCTCAAACCTCTGCATGAGGGCATCAAGTATGAGTTCTTCATGTTGAAGCTTCTCCTTCTATTTAGGACCGGTGCACAGGCCACTTGGATGTGCAATAGGAGTTCCTGGAAGTTATTTGTTTGGAAGATATACTTGTTGTTTCTAGTACACAAGCCATTAAAGACCTAAACAGATGCAAGTGAGGAATATGAAATAATCAATCACCCAAACAGAAAAAAATGCTAGTTAGGAAACCCATAATCCAAATGGTAAAACAGACTAACTTTGAAGCACAAAAATCAAGATATGTTTCATGAGGGGTAAAATTTGTGGGTTATTGTAGTACCCGAGGAGGGAAATCCATGATAGCCAATAACTCAAAAGATAAAATCCACATAAAGGCTTAGATAAAAATCCAAGACACAAGTACATTTGGACTAAACAGACAAATTTAAAGAAACACATAGATGAAATCTTTTATAATTAACAACGTTGAAGCAAACTATATTTGATTCATATCTAGACCTATTGGAATACCTGCTTCCTTATAAAAACCTTTAGAATGTACTTCCTACTTTGGGAGTCAATTTAGGTTAACATTATATTAATTTCAAATAATTATAACATTTAAATATTTTTAAAAAATCAATTTGTTGTTATAAAATAAAATAATCTATTTTATTTATTTATTACATATTTGACATGAATTTGAAATTTGATTTAATTATTTTCATCCTACTGGTGACGTGGAGGTAAAACTTAGGAAAAAAAAGTGATTGGGTATCTATTATGTGTTCTTCAAGAGCATGGTATTAGACTCTTTGGGAACACATATCTAACTTACAGTTAAGACCCCGAGTCAAGAGGACTACACGGCAATATTTAAACCTGCCATAGTAAATATTATTTAAATAATGTGTTTTTATATACAACTACTTTGTATTTTGGTTGTTTCTAAGAATGAATTTTATGTGTTTGGAGTCTAGATGAGAAATGGGTCTAACTAGCATAGATCTAAATCTTAGCTCTGCAATTCATCGGTTGTTTGAGACTTTTTGTATGGCTGTTTAGGAGGCATTACATATGGTTTCAAGGCCATGTACAAGGCCAACATATTTTTGCGTATAATTACATGGACTCAAATTTTTCATTAATATTATATCCATAGATATTGCTCTTCAAATTAAACACTATATTTTTTAAATAAAAAATGTATCTTTAACCTCTTAGCTATTTATGAGCTGCCTTATCTTTAAACTTTGTAGGTTTTCAAGCTCATTGACTTGTCGTCTTATTCCTTTGTTTGTCTTCAAACTTTGGTCATTTCTAAAGTGGGACAGAGGTTCAGAATCTATTTGTTTTGAAGATAAGAGAATCCATGAGGAGTAGTTTAATATGCATCCACCGCCCATCGCAGTGTATTTAGCTCATTGAGTTGAGTTTTATGAATGGGAATCATATAACATTGAATTTTGAAGAGGCATCCACATCCCATCGTTTCAGCCATTGAATTTGGCAATGTTATCATATTTTATTGGGCAATTAAAGGATTATCATATCTAATCATATGAACGTAGGCTTAAATGGGTAAAAGTTCATAAACAGAACCTTCATAATCATATGAAGCTCATTTCCTTTTATGTTTCATGGCTATCCATGTTTTTCTAAGAAATTAATGTAATTTTTTTAGAAAGGGAAAAAAATATTTTATTAAAGATTAAACAGTTTACGTCGTACAAAGGTTTGGATAAGGATTAAAGTCTATTTATTTGGACTAAAGTAATAGGTTGAAATTGTTGAAAGGATTTTTGTTACAGATAGAATAAATTAATTTATTATTATTATTTTAACTATATATGTATTGATTTATTTTAGTAATTTTAATGGTCTTAAAATGGCTAAAAATTCATAAAGAGGAAGCTTCATAATCATATGGAGCTCTAACTTCCAAAATTTATACCAAATTTGAAAACGATATTTTTTGGGACTAAACTTTCTGGGTTGTCAGAAATTGATCTCACCCATTGAATGATCGATTAAAATCCAATGTCCATTGATGCTACTCAGAACAGGTTTCGAATTGTTACTTCCTGGACCACGTCAACTTCAATAATTTCAGCACGTGCAAATATAGAGAGATCAGAGGGGACAAAGTTCTCTCAGGGTTAAAACACTAACGTTGGAAGTGAAAAGACACGTCATGATGTCAGAGATATGGTGATGAGATATATATGCGCTCGACATATCCAGATCAACAATGTAGCACACAGTTGAAATTGGAATTTAACTTCCTTTACTCGATATGTTTTTAATTGGCCGCACTGTCTCCAGGTTGTAGATTGTGGGACTGATTATCCTTTTTTTTTTCCCTATTTGTATGTGTATGTAGAGTGCACATATCCTCACTTTGTAACAGGAAAATTTTCCTAGAGAGAAGACGCGGTCACGAGAAAAATAAAAATCTCTACACCAGGATCTAGGAAATGTTATTAGACTTGTTTTCAAAATCTAGATGCAGCTGATTTGATAAACATGAATGCTTCTTGAAATGAGGAGGAGATTTACATAAAAGTTGCAGTCCATAGAAAATAAAAGACAAAAAATGCGGAAGCACACAGTTCACAGTAAAATAGTGAAGAGGGAAGAGAATGCACGGTTAAAGAAATATGGTCATGACCTCTCTTCAACAAATACCGAAAATTCACACCTCGATTTGTCATTTATCATATCTCTTTCCTCTTTAACAAACATTCAGAAAATCAACCATGCTTTTGCTGCAAGAAGTTTAAGACAGTTCAGTCATATTTACCATATACGATATTATTTATTGTAGCTATATTTCCCTGCCTATATACAATATATTATAATATTTGAACTTGTGCAATGCTTATAGAGCTAGAAGAAACAGTTCTCCATGCCTTGATCTTGCAGGGTCTCATTGTCGTGTAGGCCGCCGTTCACCAACTAATAGTTTATGACCTCCGCCCGCTTGGGCGCCAAAGGGCGGCCCTCACGGCCGCCCTCGATGCCGGGCATTATAGAGGGAGACCCAGATCTTTCCCTTAAAGATTCATACCCAGATCCAGATAAAAATTGAAACCTGCATCAGTAGAGGGGAAAGTGCCAGCATCTAAGCTAGTATAACATTCTAAAACAGATCGCTCCTTTGGGATTGTCCTTCCTTCCTTGAGACAAGCGATAGCACTATAATTGAACCAACTGTGTCTTCGTCCATTCCTCTTTGGAGAAAGCGATCAACTTGTCCTTTTTATTTGTGATAAATGTTTGCAGTTACTGCTACTAATACCTGGAACTCTATCTACCTACTATAAGGAAAAAACATATACTCTGGTGTGACGCATGTTCAAATATATTTGTATGAACAATTCGCGTTAAGAGACATAGCATCTCTATGGAAAAACATACAAACTATCCATCTCAGTACATACAGGGGAATCCTCGTGACTGTCAATAGCATGGATTTGTTGGTCCTTTCAGTCCGTCGCTTGGGCGCCAAAGGGCGGCCCTCACGGTGGCCCTCGATTGCGCCAAAGGGTGGCCCTCACGGCAGCCCTCGATGCCCGACATCGAGGGCCGCCCTTTGGTGCCCAAGTGCCCGCCCCTATCATAAGAATTCAGTATTTATCAATCAATAAATGCTAATCCCGGGAGACCTCTCTCTACGATTGCATCCACCCCACTTGAAGACTGTCTATTTTGGCACTTATCTCATAAGAATTTAATTAAGTATTTATCAATTAACCTCTCTAATATTCAGTGTCCTTACTCAGCACGGTCTCCTTGTTACTCCCCTTTCCTCCCAGCAATGCAGGTGCTAACCAGAGCGCAGCTGTGTGCATCGAAAGTATGACTTGTTGCATGGTTTGAAGGACAAGGAATTTGATTCAAAGCATCCACATCCTACGACTTTTAGCCAAAAGATGTCCCGTGGATCATATGTAGAGAAAAGGGCTGTTCCTGTGCCTTACAGAATCCCACATGTTTCATATTCTGGAGAAGAGCAGCTAAAGGATCGGTACCAACCAGTCTTATTATGCCTCTTATGAACCTATTTACATGAGCAATAATTATTGTCATCCTTGTTCAAGGCATCATTCATGCTACCCAGGGACCTGCTTTTAACAGTCTTAGCATAATCAACAACATTCACTGTGCATGCCGTCACACATGTGTTACCCACTGTTGATTGCCATCAGCACATTAAAAATGCTGCTACCAATCAAGTCTGTTTCCGTAATTCCTATCCTACTAATGTTCGAGTACAGGCTGCTTCAGCCCATAAATACCCTTATTACTTATATAGGGAGAAGTCACATGGTCAGAGGTCTATGGAACAAGAGAGTGAACTAATTCTTAATAAGCCGAATCAATATGCACAAGACTTAGTGGCTCGAAAATGGAGGACGTTTCCATGCTCACCCTTTGTAGGCGGTGCACCATTTGTTATTTGTGATAATTGTTTGCAGTTACTGCTACTAATACTTGGAACTCTATCTACCTACTATAAGGAAAAAAAATATACTCCGGTGTGACGCCTGTTCAAATATATTTGTATGAACCATTCACGTTAAGAGACATAGCATCTCTATGGCAAAACATACAAACTATCCATCTCAGTACATACAGGGAAATCCTCGTGACTATCAACAGCATGGAGTTGTTGGTCCTTTCAGTCCATGGCTTGGGCACCAAAGGGCGGCCCTCACGACGGCCCTCGATACCGGGCATCGAGGGCCACCGTGAGGGCCGCCCTTTGGCGCAATCGAGGGCCGCCCTTTGGCGCCCAAGCGGTGGAGACAAGACAAGAAATTGAAGCAATAAGCACACAACCTGCAAATATATATACCCAACTTACTTTTATATATATAACTTGGAGACCAAGTCTTTGCTTGACCCAGTTAAGTCAAACTCGGAGCCTGAAGACGACTTTGCATTTTGACAGAATATCACGGAGAAGACTTGAAAAATTATATGATTACATGGCTAAGACGATGAGAAAAAATTTAGGCAACTACAAAGCACTGCCGATAATTTTTGTCAAAGCAGTCTCAATTTCTCAAGATCTGTTACCCACTTAACTAGTTTTAGGCATCGAGGGCCGCCGTGAGGGCCGCCCTTTGGCGCAATCGAGGGCCACAGTGAGGGCCGCCCTTTGGCGCCCAAGTGGCGGAGACAAGACAAGAAATCGAAGCAATAAGCACACAACCTGCAAATATATATACACAACTTACTTTTATATATATAACTTGGAGTCCAAGTCTTTGCTTGACCCAGTTAAGTCAAACTCGGAGCCTGAAGATGACTTTGCATTTTGACAGAATATCACAGAGAAGACTTGAAAACTTATATGATTACATGGCTAAGACGATGAGAAAAAATTTAGGCAACTACAAAGCACTGCCGATAATTTTTGAAAGCAGTCTCAATTTCTCAAGACCTATTACCCACTTAACTAGTTTTAGTAAAACTCTCACTGTACAAAAATTCCATTAAAAACAAATCAACTGTACAAAAATTCCATTAAGAAACAAATCAACATTCTCAATGGAGTAGGTATGACCTGTTATGCAATTTTATATGGAAGCCACATGTTTCTCTAAGAGGTAAAGTCGTCTTTAATTGCATTCAAACATTTGATCTGTGATTCTCTCGAGACTCCGACTCTTAAGAGTCTTGGGCTCCAAGTTACTTATGACAATACAGGTTTCTTTCCACACTTTTAATGTCTGCTATTACATCTTTTAATGTCGCCCGAATACGACGGCGTTTGGAAAATAATGAAAGGAATGTGCCGGTCAATACCGCTGACATTCGTCGAATGTGTGCGACCCCTGTTACCAACGGCTCCCGAGCAACCCGAGTAGCCAGTCAGACTTTAATGGAAGTCAAGAAAAACGGATGGGTTTTCACAGGCAGCCACCGGGTCCGGTCTGGTCCACCACCCCACCCCTGTGTGTTGTTATTGCAGCTCTCTCCTGGCTACTCCGGTGCTTAATTTCCTTATTTATAATGGAAAATAAGGAAACTTTTAAAAAGTGTAGAGAATATTTTACAATGTCAAATATAAAAAAATGGCATTATTTTAAATAGAATTTTAATTTTTAAAGTAAAATAATTTTGAGTATTTTTAAGTTGGTAGAGTGTGCCCATTTCTACCAATCCACGATTAAGTTAATAGATGTTTTTAAAAAAGTGTATAGAATATTTTACAATGTCAAATATAAAAAAATGGCATTATTTTAAATAGAATTTTAATTTTTAAAGTAAAATAATTTTGAGTATTTTTAAGTTGGTAGAGTGTGCCTATTTTTTACCAATCCACGATTAAGTTAATAGGCGTTTTTATGTGAGTTTTGGGGTGGACTACAGCTTATGTCTTTTCATCTAGGGATGAGGATGAGACAAGTGTGTCAGTGTGCCGTTGTGATTGTGAGACAAGTGTACCGTTGTGATTGATTTTATGGCACTCGTTCAAAATTTGATAAGTGGTAGCAATACATGGACAACTCATAGCCTACTAATGGATAAC
>LPNX011125229.1:103878-135803 GCA_001517045.1 Pseudotsuga menziesii | reverse complement strand
AAAATTCTCTGAAAATTCATTGAAAATGGTTTTAAATGTCTTTATTTTCTGGAATTATTTATAATTTTGTCAATAAAAATGCCTTATTTTGTACATAAAAATGTTTTATTTTATAGAAAAAATCGTAAAATGTATATGTTTTTCATTATAAATTGCTTTAAAATGTATGTTATTTTGTTAGATTTCAAAAAACACACTTGAAAATAGAAATTAAAATTATTTTACAACAAAGATAATTCAAAGGCCCCAAAAAATGTCTGAAAATGAAAATGTGTGATACTGGAATCAACCATTTTTGAAACGGGGGTAAAAATAGCTACTAAAATTAGGAGAGAGAAAAACGAGAACTGTGTCGAGTTCTCGTTTCATAGTATAAGTGGTTTGTTGTCCTTGAGCATTATAGAACGGGTGTTGATCCACTGCGCATGATAATACAAGGAACTGTAGGTACAGGAAAGTCATATTTGATTGGAGCCATTAAAAATACACTTGAAAATATCTCGCATACAGGGAAAATTCCACTGCTTCTTCTAGCTCATATAGGGGTGGAAGCTTTCAACATATCCGCAACAATAGTTCATTCTGCACTTCATATATTGTTCAAAGAGATTAATGATTTATGAGGACCAAGTTTAATTAACTTACAAGAAGAGTTGAGGAATTTTAAATATATTTTGATCGATGAAATTAGTTTTATTGGAAAAACTCTATTAATCAGAATAGATTCAAGATTTTGCCAAGCCTTCACAGAAAATGCTAATATACCTTTTGGTGGACGATCAATTATATTGGTTGGTGATTTGGGAAAATTTCCACTTGTTATGGATAAGACTGTATATGCATCAAAATGTATTGCAAAAGAATTGTGGAACACATTCACAATAATTGTGACCCTCGATACTGTGTTTTGATAGAATGGATAAAGCAACGAACAAATATATTTTCATAATTTGTTAATGAATATTAGAGATGCAATTCCAACAATAGAGGATTGGAAATTATTGATGACTCATATAGATACTTCCTTACATGCCTCAATGAAAAAGTATTTCGATAAGGCGATACATTTGTTTGCGACAAATGATGATGTAAACAGTCCAAACAAGCATTTATCAAAGAAGACTAAAGTGTCTTATTGCAACGCGACTAGTATTGCTACATCTGTAAGAAGCAACTCTTTTGTGAAAGGAGATGAATAAGGGTTGGAACTTGAATTAATTAAAGCCATAGGAGCAAGGCTAATGCTCACATAGAACCTATGGACTGATGCAGGACTCGTCAATGGTTCTCTTGGAATTATACAACAAGTTGTATATAACCCTAGAAGTTCACCTCCAGAACCACCCACGTATGTTTTAATAAAATTTGATAATTATGTGGGGGTATCATGAGATGAATTGTTTCCTCAAGTTATTCATATTACATCTATCGAAAGAGGTAATAAAAAACAACTTCCATTGAAACTCGCTTGGGGTTTAATAATCCATAAGTCACAAGGATTGGGATTGGAGAAAGCTACTATTAATATTGGAAAGCAAGAGAGGTAGGGGTGCGAAAGGTATGCCATTTACAACAATATCTCGAGTTAAATATTTGGCAGGTCTACGATTTCAACCTCCATTCTCATATTATCGATATGAGAAGATGTCAAAACTACCAGGTGTGAAGATAAGAAAATATGAAGAAGATAGATTGAAAATGATCACAATGTGAACCATATTTTCATTTATTTGATCCTTACAAGAAAATTGTCTCTATTTTCCAATTTAAAAATTTACTCAATCCTTAATACTTATTACTTACATTATGATAATCCTCATAAGTGTATCTATGTGTTTTTCAACCTAACCTGTTCATTTCAATGTTGATCAAACTCTAGTTTTGTGTCAACACCCACAACCAAAACCATCCTAGATCCAAATCCTAGGCTCTATCAAGCATTGAGAGGGATCAAATATCTTGAGGTACAAACCTCTTCTTAGGTATTTCACTCAAGAAGGTATTCAAGGAGAGGTTTGCACCTCGAGAGATTTGATCCCTCTCAGCGCTTGATAGATCCTAGGATTTGGATCTAGGCTGGTACTAAGATGCATTAGGGATCCTGTTTGTTACAACTTGATAATATGATATAAAGGGGGTATTAAAAATAGGTTGATAAAACTGGATACCTACAATATATGGTGAAACTAGGGGGTTTCTTAATTGGAAAGGTCTATTGGGATGGGGGTTCAGGAATATGATTTTAGGAGGAATTTTCCAATATTTAGTGAAATTAGGGATATTCTTTAATAGCCTACGAATGATCATGCTATGCAACAAGTTCACTAAGTGAACCCCATGGGAAATCTGGAGTTTCTGGAAATTTTGAACCTGGAGGACTTGAAGCAAATCACTGGCTCCATTGAAGGAAGGCATGATTTGCATTTGAAAATCAAAGTGGATGTACATAGTATTTGACTTGTATGAAATTTGTACTTCTAGTCATTGATTGTATATTTTTGCAACAATGAGAATGAAAGGATATAGTTTTGTGTGTCTATTGTTATTTCTTGTTTTCAATATTTGTTCCAACTCCTTTGGTGGATTGTTTGTATAGATTTGCAGTGTTCACAGTAAAACAGGACCTCTTCTAAGGTTCTTACTCCCAATAATGAGTGAAAACTAAATCACCTCGTGATTCCGAATAAGGACACACATAAATATTTCCCTCTGGATGACAACTCCAGCAAGAAGGGATTGCTCTTGAATTTTGAAAATAACACACTGAAAGTCTTCGATTTCCTTATTCGTATTGCAGCAGCAGTTAGAGATACGTGTTCTCCAAGTGATGGAGCAGATTTGTGAAGGTTAAGACTCTAGAAACTCATGACATTCTTTCTTTTCACAAAGGATTTTCTTAGCATGACCAATTCTACATCAGCTGGAGACACAATCTGTCGGGTCAGGTTGGAGTCGTAATTAACCCACACTACCAAAAATACAAGGCTGAAGTGTTGTATCTTGTTAAGGGTCATTTTTCTTGAATCCTTTCAATTCTCATATACAGATTCTAGCCGTTTATAATGCAACTCAATGGATGCCCATTATCTGGCCCGATTCTAGTACTATTTCCAACACCTATACACCTTTCAGTTCCCAATCCTCCTCCTCCTTAGTTAATAAAATTAGTCATGTGTATTCCATGAGGTCTCAACATTTTGCAGCTCCCCTTAATGGAAATATTCTTTTTTATTGCTTGGCACCACCCACCAAACAGACATCCTATGAAAATAATTTCGATGGATTGCAAGCTATGGACTTGTATCTCGACATGCATATGTTGCGCAAGTCCAATGATGGAAGGACTAATATCAAGCTTTTGCATCCTTTTGTCAAACCTACTCGGCCCTTAACTGCACAAGAATTGGAAACTAGGGAACACAAAGAGGCATCAAGTTTCAATCCCACGACTAAGAAAAGAGTAAGGCTTTTTAGAGTCACTTTAATGGAACCTTAGAGATTGTCAACACAACATCATGGAAAATTAAATATCTTCCCTTGCTGAAGTTGCAATGTCGTGTGTGCGTTTGAAGAAACCATTGTCATGAAGAAAAAAAAGATGTGCTGGGAGGGATAAGTGGCAGTGCCACTTCATTAATACCCCAGAAATTGGAAAATTCTTATCTTTGTATCGAGTTAGTTGTAAACATAGATATATGCGTGGATTGCTTTAATTGTAAATATTTTTCTTTGGTAATTTTTTGGTTTATTTTTATGCTTAAAACTCCAAAGTCGGTTATGCTTCTGATTCTTTGTTGCCTAACAAATTTTCAAAACTAAATTGAAATGCAAATAAAAATTTTGAACATAATAATAACAATTATTGTTGTGAGCCATTTGCAGTAATGTTTCAAGGTGAAACGTGCTATAGGGGTCCATTGAAATTGAAATGCTAAATTAAATTAAACTTGAAGACATCGTCAGGATGCCGTATACTATTTTTTCTTATTGCGATAAAATTTATTGACCATTATGTGTTGATTTGTGGATGGAATTTATTTTATTTTTTATACATAATATTTTCAATAGGTTAATATCTTAGTCACGGGGTCTTCACTTAGTGAAAACATGTCATAGCGCCTTCGTTCATTGGATATTAAAGAATACCCCTAATTTCACTAGATATTGATAATTACTTACAAAAATCCTTTTTATTGAGACCCACTCCGAATACCTATTTCCAATTAAAAAACCCTATATTTAAAATATATTCCTTATCTTTACTAAAAACCCCTTTTTATACCCCGCCAATACCTATAAAATCCCCATACCCTATTCCACATCCCCCAATACCTACAATATGTTGACCTTATTTTTCACAATTAAAACCCCCCCTTTATGAATGTACGTGATAATATATTGCTCAACAAGGTGAATCCCCCATGATCTTAGTTTTGTGTTGTATTTTGTCTTTATATATATAATTGTCAGAAAACTTTAAATTATTTTAATTAGTAAAATGCTTACCAAATAATATATTTTTTTATAAATTATGAATGAAAATTTTAATTAAATAATTTTTGATATTTCTTTTGGATTTTGTCTTAATTTTTAAATATATATGGTTTTGTAAGAAAATTTAAAATTATTTTAATTAGTAAAAATCTTGTCTTAATAATATATTTTTTATAAATTAGAAATGAATATTTTAATTAAACAATTTTATTACCTATGTAACTAAATTTTATTATTTTTAATATATGCTAGCAACAACCATATTAATAAGATTAATATGTTTTGTCGATAGTTTAATGGAAGTTCTAGACTCATAAGCTCATCAAATCTTGATGGAAACAAAAAATTTTGAGAACCCTCACCCCTTCTTATTCATATTTATAGATTGCATTGATCTTATCACCCTCGGAGGACAATTATTCTCATGATTCTATGCTTCAGTTTATTGGGATTTGCATGGTTTCTATGTAATGAAAGTATACTTAGCATGCTAAGAGATGGAGTCATTTGAGTACAACTAAAATTTCATCTAATGGATTTTTATCGCCATGTTTCAATTACCACATTCGTCTAAATTTAATTTAATAGTTGTATCACGATTGGAGTTAATATAGTACTTATGCAGTATAACTGCACGATTAGAATTGAAGTTAATCTCAGTTCAAGTAAAAGCCGTGATTGGAGTTGAAGTTAGTCTAAAGTTGTATCATCATTATAATTAAGCTAATAGTTGTATCTAATAATCAAATAGTTGTATAATCATGATTGGAGTTTTAATTATGATGTTGAACTTGAAGTTTAATTTTTTCAACTATAACTAATTGTACTTATCACATGTTTATGCTATTTTTTTTAAAAATTTGAAATTGTTAATTACGAATTTTGAGCGACTCCCATAGAATAAATCTTGAAAATACTCTTGTCTCATTTTCGTCCATAAATGAAAAAACATAGATGGTAGTCCACCCCAAAATTCTACTAGCAACAATCATATTAATAAGATTAATATGTTTAGAATAAGCTAACATGCATATATTTGACACATTGATATCTATACTAAATTAATAATACACAATTTGATGAAAGTTCTGTACTCATAGGCTAATGGAATCTTGATCCAAACAAAAAAATTTGAGAACCCTCATCCCTTGTTATTCATATTTATAGATTGCATTGAGCATATCACCCTCGGAGCATATTTATAGATCGCATTGAGCATATCACCCATAGAACACATTCCCTAAGTTATTGTTCATGGTTTCATTGCAATGAAGTTCAACTTCTTAGTCTAAGAGATGGAGTCAATGGAGTGCAACTACATGTTATGTTCATCTAAATTTAATTTAATAGTTGTATCACTATTAGAGGTAACCTAATAGTTATCTAATAAAAAATATAATAGTTATCCAATATAACCACGATTATAGTTGTAGAATAATTGGAGTTAAGATAATAGTTGTATCTAATAGTTATCCAATAAGCTAATAGTTATACAATCATTGGAGTTAAGTTAATAGTTGTATCTAATAGTTAATTTAATTTTAAATATATGAGGAATTGCAATTCAAGTAAAAGTCATGATTGGGGTTGAAGTTGAAGTTTTAACTATCACAAAGTATATTTATCAGATGTTAAGTTATTTTTTATTTGTTTGAAATTGTTAATTATGAATTTTGGACAACGCCCATAGAATCAATCTCGACATTACACATGTCTCATTCTCATCCATAGACAAAAAGGCATAGATGGTAGTTCGCCATTAAATTCTAAGATATATACGCCTATCCGCTTAAAGATATAAACGCCTATGTGGTAATAAAAATACAATTATATAATTTAATAAGTTAATTTGAGTAATTAAATATCTTATGTATCATATAAAAAGTTATATATATATGAGGGAGCAAGTTTGATTTGGAAGTGTCTAGTTTTATATAAAAAAAAATATTTTTAAGTTTATTTATTTATTTATAAGTAAAATTAATATTTATTATTAATATAATGAAAATTATTGTTATAGAGGTTGTTTTATTTAGTTATCATCAACGTTGTTACGGATTTGGCTCATTTCATCCTATTCAAAAATATGGAAAAGTATACTTTAGGTTTCTCCACTAAGGTGGGACAATTGTCCAAAACATTTTTAACTAATTGAGTGCCTTGAGCTTCATTTAGACGCATACCATTTATAATTACAGAAAAATGTTCAAAATTTCTTAATACCATTTAAATCATAATTTACTAACATCTGTCTTATAGCTTGAAAATGTTACTAAGGTTTACATTTTATTTAAAATTTGGAATTGAATCCATGAAATCAATCTCATTATAAAAACTTTAATCATTTGAATATGCTATTGTTAATATAATGTTAAAATGATTGGTTTAATTAGTCATTGCTAGTTCCATGCTAGTTAGTATCTAAATGGATTAGGTATGGTAATCTAGAACCACATGTTTACTAAAAATGTTATAAACAAATGTGAAGAAACATTTCTTAGATTTGTTTACAAAAAATTTCTTTAAAAAATTGAATCATAATCAAATAAATACAAATTTTATCTATTTTTTCATACTATATATTATCATTAACAATTTAACATGTTTTGTCAAAAAGTTTGTATGTGTACCTAAATCTTAATTAACTTTGAATGAGCCTCTATACAATCTTAGTGTAAAGGTTTTGTATGTTTTTATGGGAGTTCTCAGATATTGAGTAATGAAGACAAGGATTTTGAGTGTTGTTTGGGAGCTCTCATTGATCTGGATTTATGTAGGAACGCAATAGAATACACAAACAACCATAGAAACAAAGATGCAACAGAAATAACACTTCATTTCATTAATCAAAGAACTGAAACTTGTTTACATACATAATGGAAATAAACTAGCTAGAGTGTTGGTAGCTTATCTCTCAGAAGAGATGTGGCAGCTACATGCCTCTGAACTATATGTTACAATGAGGCTCGAAGGCCTATATGTTATTGAGAAACAATGGAAACCCTACACATCCAAAAACCTAACCCTAGGAGGTGAAACGCCAGAATGTGGACATCGTTGGGTAACTTGGTACATCGATTTCCTGGGGTCATAACTTTGGAATACTACCTCTGTTTGACACGCATGATACATCTTTAGAAATATCTATTCAAGGACTACATCCATAAACATTGTTTGGGGCCTCCGAACGGCTTTGAAAGTTTATGACTCGAAAAATGCTAAAAATAGTAAATTGTGCTACAGTTAAGGAAACTGGAAAACTTAAAGAAACAATGGTGGGGGTCCAAGTCGAATAGGTGGGTGGACACCAATATCCTCCTGGATCATTCCTCCCCCCTTAGGAATAAATGGTCCCCATTGCATTGATTTCCTCCATGAGATGAGGAAAATTCTACTGAACTTGGTCCCTAGTGAGCCACTTTCCCTAGTGAAGGAGTTGGCCTGCTTTGACAACTTGATATAGCTGGATCTTTTGCTGGTAGGTGTTATTGATCTATTTGTCCATAATTTGATTAGTTGTGGCTTGTTCCTTGCATTTGGGGTTTAACTCTGTTGGTGTGATTTGTTCTCCCATGTCTGATGTGTCCAGTAGAGGTGGAAAGTAGGGCCGAAGGTGATCCACATTGAACACTGGGTGCAGACCAAGGAATGGTGGAATACTCAGCTCGAAAGCATTGTCCCCGACAGCCTTGGTGATGGTGTATGGCCCATATTGGAGTGGGTGAAGCTTGTGATGGGGTCTAGCGAGGCGCTCCTTCTGTAAATGTAACCACACTTTGTTGCCCACCTAGAAGTTGTGTTGCACCTGATGCTGATCATGTCGATCCTTGTACTTAGCATTGGATCTATCCAATATGTCATGAACCTATTGCGAATGTGCTGAATGCGCTCAATGAAGTTGTTTGTCTTGGAAAATTCAGACTGGACATGAGATGAATCTTCCTGAGTAGTTGTAAATGGAATGGCTACGTCAATGGGACATAGTGGCTGGAATCCCAAGTCCACTTGAAAGGGGTTGTGGTTGGTTGAGCTATGGAGGGCCCAATTATAGCTATGTTGTACATAAGGGAGGCTCTCATCCCATGTGGGTGGATTCTTTGATTAGTACATGTGCAAAATGTGTACGATCATTCTGTTGATGACCTCTATCTAGCCATCAATCTGGGGATGGGAAGTTGTGGACTTTGTGAGCTTGGTGTCTAGCATTGACCATAGGCTAGACCAGAATGTACTAAGGAACCTACTGTCCCAATCTGAGATTATAGATTGTGGGATCCCAAAGTGTACCCACACTCGTTCAAAGAAGAGTTTAGCAGTGGCTTCTGCTATGATATTCTTCTTGTAGGCTGCCATTATGGCCATCTTTAAGAATCTGTCGATGACCACGAACACATAGTGTTATAGCTGATTTTACCACTTCAGGTGAATCACACTTTGTATGGCCTTCCCCTATCCTAGTGCAGACTCCTTAGACCCCATGGACCATTTTTTGTCCTTTAATGTTTCCTTGACCATCTCTAAAAACATGTGAAAAATGATACACGTGACTTTTAAATCTATAAGCGCGTATATACATGGGTTTGACCACTAAAACTGCATACATCGGGATGTGTACAAAATCCAAATCCTTTTGGAGTTTTCCTTGACATGGATCCGACTCACTTGACTCCTGGCCTTTCCTATGCCTTGAGATCGTTTGGATTCGGCCTTTCATTACCCCTTTGAAAAGCTATATAAGGAACTCTATGGTACATTGAAGGCATATGAGAGAATTGAGAGCAAAGAAACTATAGTCCATTGTTGCCAGAACTTATGCTTGAGTCTGCATCCCTTTGTCCCTTGGAGCACTAGTGTGTTCTTCCCAAGCTTGCCTTTTGCTTGTAAGCTTGCTATCAAGAGATGGAGGATTGAAGTGGTGGAGGCCCAAGTGGGGGATTCAGTTTCTTCGGTTCACAGACATGTCGTCAGAGGTTGTATCTTGTAATCTCTGATTTATATTAATAGAAATATCTTTTCCTGTCTGATAATGTGTGTTTGAATGAATATATATTATCCATGGGATTATTTCAAATGCTTCTACATTGTTGATTATATATGCTAGAATAGATCTAACACCATGATATATAGAATGCTTGTATTGTTTACTTGTTGTTGAGGAAGTAATCTATCAATTCAAGTTGAAGTTGGAAATCTCAACAGGGATCTACTTCAACCGTCCGAAATAAGGTACGAGGTTTGATCCTTTAGTGTTAGAAATTTACTTTCTATTACATATTGGAAAGGATTGATTTCTGGAGTCAAACTGTTTGTTGTGGTACCCCAAGCCATAGGAATTTCTCTCCGTAACACATAGTCATTGCCATGCTTAGTAGAAGGAAGGCCTGACATGTAATCCACGGAGATGGATTGCCAAGGTCGACTAGGGGTAGGCAATGGAGTATAGAGGACTTTCTTCTTGATGGACGGTTTGTCAATGGCATAGGCAGTGCAGGATCAGATGTACTTCCCAACGTCCTATCGAAGGTTTGACCAATAGAAATACTTCTGCAGTACTGCCACTATTTTCTTGACCATGAAATTCCCAACGACCCTATTATAGTTTGCTTCCCAAATCATCTTGGCACACTCGCTTGAAGGAACACAAAGGTGTCCCATGTGACATAGTAGTGCATCCTGGAGGTGAAAATTTTGAACTTGGTTTCCCTCCAAGAGCGTCCTGTATGTGTGGCTGAATTCTGGATCGCTCTTATAGAGAAGCGAACAATCAAAAGTCTCGTTCCCATAAGAGTTGAGCACTTATCGCCATGATCAGTGGTTAGCTAAGGCAGTCTGCAACATTATTGGTGCTTCCCTTCTTGTACTTGATGTTCAAATGAAACTGTTGTAGATATGTGGACCACTTCTGATGGCGATTGTTCTATAACTTCCCTTGTGTCTGTATGAACTGCAGGGGTTGGTGGTCTATGTGGATGATCATTTTCTTCCCCAAAATGTAATGCTTCCATTGTTGGCAAGCCTATACAATGGAATACATCTCTTTTTCATAAGTGGGATATTTGCGGACTGCGTGAGACAGTGTCTCACTATGATATGCCACTGAATGGCCTTGTTGAGTAAGGACTTCCCCAATAGCATAGTTAGAGGCATCTATCTCGATATCAAATGGTTGTTGCAAGTCTGGTAATGTGAGCATTTAGGCACAGTAGAGGCGATGTTTCAATTCTGCAAATGCCTTTTGTTGAGTTTCCAACCAGAAGAATTTTTCTTTCGCTCCTCCTTTGGTGACTTGAATCAAGGGCCAAGTGATATGAGAGAATCCCAACATGAACCTATAGTAGAAATTAGCAAGACCAGGGATGATTTTAAGGAACCATACTTATTTAAAAGTGTATAAATGTTGGCGAATATTACCAATTCTTAAAACACTAACTATAAAATGATTGGTGATATTTTTCAAAAAATATTTTAATTTCCAAGGATTTTATATCGTTTATATAATAATTTGGTGATTTTTAGGGTGAAAAAATTTTACCCCATCAAAATTGAGTGAAACAAGGATTCAAAAAAAGCAAAATAGTGAATTTTTTTTGGGAGAAAAAAAATATAAAAATAGCACATTGGGCTAAAATTCGCCCCTAAAATTATCCTTGAGCAAGACCTAGAAAGCTACGAAGCTCTGTTAGAGTAGTTGGGGTTGTCCTATCCCGAATGACTTGGATCTTGGTTGGATCCACATGTACCCCACACTCATCAATGATGTATCCCAGATTCTAAACCTGGGTCATGCCAAAAGTGCACTTGTCCAAATTGGCACACAACTTGTGCTTCAATAGTGTTTGGAGGACTTGTCGGATGTGGTGGAGGTGATCTTCCCAAGTCTGGCTGAATATCAGGATGCCATCCAAGTACACTACTACAAATGAGTCAATGAATGGCCTCAAGATGTCATTCATTAATCTCATGAAGGTTGTGGGAGCATTCATCACCCAAAAAGGCATGACTAACCATTCGAAAAGGCCCTCCCTGGCTTTGAAGGCAGTCTTCCACACATCGGTTGGTTTGATTGGTACCTGGTGATACCTAGAATTTAAGTCAATATTGCTAAAATATTTCACCCCTTTAAGCTGGTCCAGGAGGTCATCAATCCATGGGATCAGGTACCTATTCTAGAAAGTGATCTTGTTCAGTGCCCAATAGTCAATATAGAGTCTCCAAGTCCCATCCTTCTTCTGTACCAACATGATCGGGCTCCCAAAGGGCGATGAACTTGGACAGAAGTGACCCTTCTGTAGCAGCTCCTGAATTTGCCTCTTTATTTTTTCATTTTCTAGAACAGAGCGTCGATAGATCGGTCCATTGGGAAGCGACGCACATGGGGTCAGATCGATGGGGTGCTTGACCTGACAGTGCAGAGGCACCCCTGTGGGTGAGGTGAATATGTCCTGGTACTCCTCCATGACCTTGTCCATTTGTTGTTGTCGTGCGGAGGGGCCCTATCTGGAGGTCGTGGACATGATCTTCTTCTTTCCCTAAGGGCAGATCATCAAGAAAATAATTTTCTCAATTTTTGAAATGAGCTTACTGCATTGTTTTGCAGTAACCAAAGAGATAGCGGCAGGAGGTGGTACCTCTGGTATCCTGTACAAATAATTTCCCAACATAACAATAACAATGTGAGGCCGGGACTCATACACAACATGTTGCTTCCATAAGTATGGTCGACCTAATAATACATCACAAACATCAAGAGGAGAAATATCACATAATACCTCATTGGTGAAGGGCTTGATGTTATAGGGAAGGAGGCACTGCTGTCTGACGCAGAGATCCCGTCCTTGGTGAAGCCACCCGATGGTGTACAGTTGCGGGTGTGCTGTGTTTGGCAAGCCCAACCGCTTCACGAACTCTGCTAAAATGAGGATCTTTTGGCTCCCACTATTGACAATCAACTATAGCGGGGAACCCTTTACCCACATCTAGGAGTGGAAAATATGCTCCTCCTCCTCTGAATCTTCTGGTTCTTCCCTTTGGATCTTCATGGTGGAAATAGTGGCATTGGGATCTGCATCGATAATCTTCTTCCCTCTGTCATTCCCCTTCTCAGGTTCTGATTCAATGTAAAATTATGCATCTAATTCGAAAGCCTTTATCTTGGCCACTAGTGACCGCTTGGCCCGACACTCACTTGTGTTGTGAGTGGGGATTTTATAGAACTCGCACCACTTTCCTACTTCCTTCTTCGGCTTCACAGTGTTTCTCTTTTCTTGCGGCTTTGGCAAGTTGTATTTAGTCACCATGCCTTGGTTGTGTCCTTGGTTCTATGGTTTAGGGTCACCTTTCGCTTGCTTCTGATTCATTGATCCAAAGTCTCTCTTTTTCTATTTGAATTTTTACTCAATTTTGGCAGCATACCGGTATGTCGTACCAAGGGAAGAGATGTTGAGGAAATCCATTTCCTCCTGAATGTATATGTGCAGACAACTATGATACTTTCACACCAAATGTTTCTCTGAATCTTTGATACCCAACTTGGTGCGCAGGGTATGGAACAGGTTCGTTAGCTCATGCACATCTTGATCTCTTTGTTGCCGTAGCATAGTCCATTGTATGTACTTGTCCTCATAGCTCCCCGTGGGATAATATTGTCCCTTTATGGCATCTCAGAAAGAATTCCAAGTGGGTATGGATGAGAATAGAGGGGGTTCCTCCTCGTCCTTTCTCTCATAGTAGGTTTCCCACTAGTCCTTAACATGGGGGGCGGCTTTGAGTAGTGAAAAGGTAATCTTTTCCTGGTCGAAAAAGTCATGAACCAAGAAATATCCTTCTAATAGATTCAACCATATATCTACAGCGTCTGCATCTATTCAAACATAAAATATGGGAATGTTGAAGTTTACATGTACCTTAAAAGGGGTTGCGCCTCCAGAGTGGCTGCTAGATGCAGATGAGCAGCCAGTGGGAAGTCATTGAAGGATCTGGGCGAAGTTATCCATCATCGCATTCCTTTGTTTTTCAAGGGCCTCCTCAAGCAACATTTTTATAGGATCTTCTGTGCCCTTGTCTTTCTTTTCATCCCCCATGGGAGGTTGTCGGGATTTGTGAGGCTGATCTTGCAAAGGTTCATCCAGATCGAGCCCTAACTCTTTATACCCCACCCTCGTTGGGGACATGCAAAGAAGGATCAAGAAAGAGCAGATTGCTCTGATACCATTGATCCGGGTTTATGCAGGAACGTAATAGAATACACAAACAACAATAGAAACAAAGCTGTAGGAAAAAAACACTTCATTTCATTAATAAAAGAACTGAAACTTGTTTACATAGATAATGGAAATAGACTAGCTAGAGTGTTGGTAGCTTATCTCTGAGAAGAGATGTGGCGGCTACATGCCTGTGACCTCTACGTTACAATGAGGCTTGAAGGCCTATATAATATTTAGAAACAATGAAAACCCTACACATCCAAAAACCTAACCCTAGGAGGTGAAACGCCAGAATGTGGGCCCCGTTGGGTAACTTGGTACATCAATTTTCTGAGGTCGTAACTTTGGCATACTACCTATGTTTGATGCGCATGATACATCGTTAGAAAGATATATTGAAGGAATACCTCCCTAAATAGAAAAAATTGAGTCTGAAATGGACTCATATTTGCTTGATGATGCCGAAAAAATGTCGTTTAGGGCCTCAAAACGGCTCTGAAAGTTTAGGACCCGAAAATTGCCAAAAATAGTAAATTGTGCTACAATTAAGGAAACTGGAAAAATGAAAGAAACAATGATGGGGGTCCAAGTGGAATAGGTGGGTGGCCACCAATATCCTCCTGGATCACTCATCAAATTGGATAGATGAATATTTTTTATTTATTTATCGAGAAAATAAAATCAATTTAAAAATATAACAATAATTTGATTTATTATAATATTTTGTTGTTGTTTAAGTGTATATTTTAAAAGAGCATATATTTATCTTGAATCACTAACTACCAAATATTCAGAGGGATCAAATAGTCACAAACCCATAAAATACACCATAATGTTTTTTTTTTTATAATTTAAGTCGCAACTTGTCATCTTAGTCATAAAATCCTTTTTATTTGTTGTCATGGATAAATTTATGTGTACTTCTTACTTGATTTATGACAGGGTAGGTCGTCTATCTGTGTTGGCTCTAAATATCATCACAACTTGTTTGCAACCCTCACTAAGGTGATATGTTATAGTTTAAATTCTAAGAACAAGTTTTGGTTTTGTTTTACCTATGATTTAAAATATTAGACTTTGGACCTTTAGTTCCAAGCTATAAGTTTCTTAGGCGTATGATTTAATTTTTTTAAATTTAAGTTTTAACCTTACTCTATATAAGGTATTGGAATACTTGGTGTATAAGATTTGCAGGATTTGCAAGCGAGGTGGGAGTGTTAAGGTAATGTATGACTATATTTAAAGTTTATGCCAAGATTTGGCATGAGGCCATGGGAGATACAAGGTGGAGGACAGTTGTGATAAAGAAGGGTTTTAATGAGGTTTTTATTATGTTGTCATAAGCCTTGGATACAAGTTGACAACGTATCTAGTAAGAGTTGAGACGGTTGGTTGTCCGCATGCTTTTTGTGTGAATAAATTGATCTTGGCCCTCCATGTCACCTTTATTTGATTATTGTTGCTGGAGAGATCTTGAAGGTTTTTTTTATGACCACATTCATTTGATCGTAAGGTTTTTGTCTGGTTCTTGTTGATGGTTGTTGGAGGTTTTACTCAAAGATTCCATAGTGCTTGGTTGCGGCCATGCTTTCCATTTAGCAAGTATTTAATTGCTTGCTTAGTTTATACGCTATGTTTTTTTTAGATGTTTAAAGGTTTTCACTGGTGTTTAATGGATTTGTGAATGCCATTTCTCCTCTATATAGTATCATCCATATTTTTTCTCTTTGTGTGGTAAGGTGGAAACTCGAGTGCTTGCCTTCGATTTCTGGTAGAGACTTCCCATGCCCACAAGGGTTTTAATAGGTATGAATTTATATTTCCAGTCTTTAACTCTTCATTTCAATAATAAAATTCATAGTTTTAAACAAAGGTAAATTGACTTGGTGCAGGGCAGAGGAATGAGAGGGTATCTAGGAGGAGAAAACCCTTGGCCCTCTATGCGTTGAGCGAAGGTATGTGTTATAGCGGATTTCACCACTCTAGGTGAATCACACTTTGTATGGCCTTCCCCTGTTCCACTGCAGACTCTTTAGACCCCATGGACCATATTTTATCCTTTGATGTTTCCTTGATCATCCCTAAAAACTATATAAAAGATGATATATGCGGATTTTTCCCCGATAACCGCATACATACGCGAGTTTGACCCCTGTATCCGTGTACATCGGGATGTGTGCATAGTCCAAATCATTTTGGAGTTTTCCTTGACATGGATCCGACTCATTTGACTCCTGGCCTTCCATATGCCTTGAGATCGCTCAGATTCGACCCTTCATTATCCCTTGTGAAGCTATATAAGGAACCCCTTGGTACATTGAAGGCATATAGAGAGATTGAAAGCAACGAAAATATAGTCCATTGTTGCCGGAATTTATGCTTGAGTCTACATCCCTTTGTCCCTTTGGAGCACTATTGTGTTCTTCCCAAGCTTGCCTTTTGCTAGTGAGCTTGCTGTCTAAGTGATGGAGGATTGAGGTTGTGGAGGCCCAAGTGAGGGATTAAGTTTCTCCGATTCGCAGACGTGCCGTCAGAGGTTGTATCTATCTTGTAATCTCTGATTTATATCAATAAGAACTATCTTTCCTTGTCCAATGATGTGTATTTAATTGAATATTGTATCCATTGAAATATGTCAAACGCTTTTACATTATTGATTATATATGCTAGAATATTTCTAACACCATGATATATAGTATGCTTGTATTTTTTACTTGTTGTTGAGGAAGTATTATATCAATTCAAGCTGAAGATTGGAAAGCTCAACGGGGATCTACTTCAACCGTCTGGAATAAGCTACGAGGTCTGATCCTTTAGTGTTAGACATTTTATTTCTATTGCATATTGGGAAAGATTGATTTCTGGAGTCAATGATGTCTGTTGTGGTACCCCAAGCCATAGGAATTTCTCTCTGTAACAGAATTGGTGACTCCACTGGGGAGTTCCTAGTAGTTGTCCTTTGGGGGTGATTTTCTCGGCATTCAATGTATTTGAATTGCTCTTTCTCTCTTGTTTCTGTGTCGGGTCTGGGGGCATGTATGCCTGGTAGAGTCTGATTGGAGTGAAGTCTGTCTTAGCCTATCTGTTTACCTTGTTTTTATGCACCTTTTCTTCCTGTACATGGTTTTTTGATTTACAGTCACGTATGCACACAGTTTCCTCTGTGATTTCTGCGTATACACGCGTGTTTACTGCGAACAGTCGCGTATACCCTGTATTTTTCCCTTTTATGGAAGTTAATTGGTTGTTGGGTGAATGATGTTAGTTGCTGAGTCT
Organism: Pseudotsuga menziesii; assembly: GCA_001517045.1. Taxonomy (NCBI): domain Eukaryota; kingdom Viridiplantae; phylum Streptophyta; class Pinopsida; order Pinales; family Pinaceae; genus Pseudotsuga; species Pseudotsuga menziesii. Next base: position 118,830 of record LPNX011125229.1, on the reverse strand, counting down.
CCTTTGGCACTGCCTGAGTCTGTTTTGACCTCTTGTTCTGACTGGAAACATTTTTTTTAGCCTAATTTTTTTTTTTTTAGGTAAGTTCTTGTCATGGCATTTTCGATTTTTTGTTTGAGATTAGTGCATTAGATTTCTTTTACCTTAGTGCTTTGCTTGGATGCTGTCTATGTGTGCTTGCAGAGTCTGGGGTTGGTAGAATCATTCTTTTGCTTTTTGCATCTCTCATATTTTAAAAAAATCCAAAAACATTTGCTTATCATAATGCATTGCATTTTGCACTTTGCATTGTACTTGCATTAGATCTAGATTTGCTTTGGAGTACTAGTTAGGACTTCATATAGGAAAAATTTGCATTCAGCATTTGAAGAATAAATTGTGCATTTCACGTAGTAGCATACCTTGTTTACATGGACACAATGCACGTGCATTGATTGTTACGGTGTGCATTTTACTTATGTTGCGTCATAACACCACTAGTTGCACGACCATATCCTATTTTTGAGTAATAAAGACAACTAAAATCAACGCTAATTAAAATGAATTACACTCTTTTCTTTTCTAGGGTGGACCAACAAGCTTAGGTTTTAGGATCTTAGAATAGTTCATTGTAAGTCAATTCTCCAAGATCACTAAACAACAACATCTAGGTGTCTGTCCAGGGAGTGTGTGAAATCCTTGGTATAACCATCGTTCTCAGGATCCTCCTCTCAAACGAGAGTTAAGCACGAGGCAGTGTGAGCGGTTATTGATTGGGATGACCCCTAGTCATAACTGAGTAGCACCGGCGATATTTCCAAGATTGTATTCGTATCTGGGGGTTCTTTCGAGAGTTTCGGGCTTTGCTACCCTGCCCATACAGTCAATCCCGCCTGCGACTATCCGCCTGAGCTTTGATTATATTGAGGTGACCTTAGTGACCTTACCTAGGATATCAAGGGGGTACGTGTAGAGGTTATTCTGCATGTGTCCCGACCAGGTTGGGGTTTGATAGCACAGTCTCTATACGTGTTGAATCTGAGGGCCACAATAATTGGTTCCATACCTCCGCTTGTGGTGACAAGGGGTTCTCAGGCCTCTCCTAGGAGAGACATATCGACCACATTTGGGAGCTCACTTATCCAGCCCTTGTTTGCTTGCATTTGGATTTAGATTTTATTAGTGATTGCTCTGTGCACGCTAGTTGTCCTAAGGTTTATGTAAATAGAGAGTCTTTGCTTTTTGTTGAGTCATTATGGATTCGAGTGCGGTTCTGTGCCGTTCTCGTCGGTTAGCAGGACTTCCGCCTTCCACTTCTCCTCCTCCTTTGGGAGAGGGGCCTAGATTGTCCAGGTGGACTATGTCACACACTGATTCACAAACCATGTAGGATCATTCAGAGACTATTCCTGAGCCACCTCCTCTCCTTCGTGTTGACGATGGGGAATTTACTCCTACATACGATCCTTCACCTGACCTAGCTGAGTTTGGTCCCGTGATTTCCCAGATAGGATATTTGCATGATAGACCTACTCACCCTAGGGTTGATTCCCCATTGACACATTACCGGTATGGAATGCCGGAAGATGCCGAGACTCACTTTGACCCTCCTAGCACTAGCTACGGTAGTTATGCTACGACTGGTTTTCCTATGCACGATTTGACATTTCATGTTGAATCTGACTTTGAGCCTAGCACTATGCCTGGGGGAAATCCCATTCCTTACCTTGCGGAGAGGTTTGGGAGTACTAGTCACATTGCACCTTCCATCCTAGTGGTGGAAGCTGCATCGCATCCCCCTCCTAGGTCTAGGGTTAGTGATCCGATTAGGATACCAGGTCTAAGATGGGTGACGATAGGCACTAGTACATATCTTAATACTAAGATTCCTTCATCCTCGGTTCCAAGTTCTTCAAATGTACATCCTCCACCTTATCCACGTGGTCCTTTGAGCCAATATATGGCTACGATTCAGGTCCATGCTGCGGTTACTAGACCCATTGTGTCTCAAGTTCATATACCACCCGCTGCTTCGGGAGGCTATATTCACCCTTCTAGTGGTTAGCTTGTTACGTCCGGGGCATATATACCTACTTTGGGTATGTATGTTCGCCCTTCCAGAGCTTATCTTCCTACCTATGGAGTGTCCCATGGGACATCGCATGCGATGACCTATGGACCTTATTACGGTCTGCAGTATGGACAGGTTTCTTCACCTTATGGAGGCGGGTATCAACAACCTGCTTACTCTCCCAATTATGGCTTCGTAGCCCCTACTAGTCAAGGTCCACCTTACTATGGTACTTCCACATCACCTTATACAGGTCAGATAGGAGGAGGACACTATGGCCAAGGCCATGGTGGTGCTCAAACCTATGTGAACCAGGGAGCGGTCCATCAACCTCATCATGCTAAGCTCCCTTTCCTCACAACACTCAACCTTCCTGACTTATCGAGACTTACAAACGATCCCGTGGCTCATGACCCAGCTTGGCCAGCTGTCCCTACTAAGCTTCCTTCGGACATACCTAAGTTCGAAGGCCAACCGGGAGAGGATTCGAGCGAACACGTTACCATGTTTCACCTTTGGTGCTCTTCAAATTCGTTACATCAGGACTCAGTCCACTTGTGACTATTTCAACGCACCCTTACAGGGCCTGCTGTGAAATGGTATATAGAGTTACCAAAGGGAGCCTTTACCTTGTTCGACGATCTTGCGATGACTTTTCTTAATCACTTCCAGCTACCAGTGCACTATGACGTTGGTACTGAACTCTTGTCGACATTTCGGCAAGATAAAGCAACCCATATTTCTGATCATATTCAGGAGTGGCGTAGACGGAAGAGATTAATTAAAGCTTTTATACCACCGGAGTTCCTTCTCGAGTGGTTCCTCAAGTCTTTATTGCCATATATCGCGAAGGATGTTTCTACATCTGGAGTGTAGAATGAAGAACAAGCAATCTTTAGGGCGCAGGAACTGGACTTGATTTATGCTCAGTCCAGTTTGTTGTATGAGATTATTCCCAATGCTCCTCGTTCTAGTTTCGATCCCAAGGTTAAACCTGGACCACATGCCGATGGCATTGTGGGTTGTGCAAGTGCGAAACCTGCAGATTCGGTTGCAAAACAAGTTAGTCAATTATCGCTCAACTAGTCTGCTTTGGGACAAGCTACGGCTTCGTCTCAACCCGCCCAAACGGCGACGGCGAGTGTACTTTCTATGCAATCGTCGGACCAGAAGGTTAACCAGCAACCCGGATGGAATAAGAAAAAGGGTAAAAATAATAATCGAAAGGGTGGGAATAGAAATGAGAATGCTTCCAATAATGACAAGAACGGTCAGAATGCTAGTGGGGACAAGCAAGTGAAACATAAGGTTAAATTACCTTGCAAGCTATGTAAGGATGATCACCTCACTTACTTGTGCCCTAGAATTGATGAAGCTTCGAGACTCTTAGCACAAGGCCCAGCTGTGCTAACGAACCCTTTACCGCATAACCAAAATATGAACTCGAAGTCCCAGGAGCAATCTAGTGAGAATGATCCACCAGAGGCTAGTGCTCGTGGGTGCATTAACATGGTCTGTGCTGCCAAGGTTGTGACTCATGCGAAAGATTATGGATCGTCACAACCCAACCCAGGAAAAGAACCCGATCCACCAGGAACTCCTTTACACATTGAGAAACCTGCGGATAAACCTAAAGCTGCACCTCGTATTCCTAAGGGGGTACTTAAGCGCTCGGGGCATAATCCAAATGCCCGAGCCGCCAAAAATTATTTAGTTGTCGAGGATTTGGGCCATACTCCTTGTGCAATGTCTACATTGGAAGTGCTTCAGAGTTGTCCTTCACAAAGGAAAGCTTTGCTTTCTGCTCTTGGTGTGAACGGTGATGATTCTTCCTCAGTGATCAAATTTGAAACTGCAGGTCATCAGCCTCGCTTGCCCTACTATGTGTCACTTTTGGTACACGTAGAATGTCTTAATATGATCGTCAAGTGCACTATGATTGACGAGGGTGCTGCCGCATCTGTGATGTCTTTGTCTTGTTGGAAGGGTCTTGGTTCTCCTGAGTTGTCGAAGTCAGCGACTATGTTAACTGCTTTTGATGGGAGATCTTTTAGGCCACACGGCATCATTCCATCCCTTAAAGTCCATTTGGGAGGGAAGACCGTTGCGATAGAGGTTGAGGTGGTTGATGCACCCCTCGACTACAATCTCTTGCTGGGTCGGAACTGGATGTATAGTATGCAAGCCGTTTCTTCTTCCATGTTTCGCATTGTATGATTTCCTCATAACGGGAAGATTGTAATGATTGATCAGATGGCATTCAAGAATTCCCCTGTTACTGCATCTTCGGGAACTTCGGTTCTGGTCGTTGAACACTCTCAGCTGGCAACTGGGAGTGTGGGTGTAGGCATGTATCCATCCCTCATGGGAAGCTTTAGTTTTCCTGCACCGATCCTCATGATAGGATCTCGTTCCGATAGGGCTTCGACTTCTATGACCTTAGTGTCTTTTCGCATGACTCATATGGGAGATCCTTGGATTCTTCCTACACTGAGTATTTCGAGTGAGCCTGTCGAAACCAACATGTCGCTTCCTGCAACCATGATAGCTTATCAAGCCAATCTTATGAATGTTGCAGAGCGTTGTTCTTCCTCTTCACGGACTGAAGAGGAAGACCCCTATGTGCTACCCGCATGGGCAATACAGTCTTCTCATGCCCACGACTGCCTGGATACGGTTTTCCCTTCAGATGAAGCGATTATTGAGGCCATGTCGGGTGTTGAGCCGCCATGGGAGGAACTTCATCATTGATCATATTTCCTTCCACCGCTTGACCGTTTGGAGCATGAGGATTATAGGGAGATTCTTAGTCAGAGAGTTGGTAGTCCCATGATTCCATTAAGCTCTCTTGGTCAGATGGTTGATGGGAACATGGCGAACATATCTTCCACGATTTCTCATTAGAGAGAATTTGAGGTCAAAAATGGGCCTCCTAAGAGATGTACTACAAAAATATAAGATATATTAAAATATTATGAGTTGGGGTTTTATGGGGTAGGTATATATGACAACTCATCTCCTACACTACTTTTTATGCACAATATAAATAACCATGGTTGAGTTACTTTTCTAAATTGACTATAAATAAAATTAATAAAATAACTCTACAATGATGTGACTAAGATTCATTGTAAATTCCCAAAAAATTATTGTCCTTTAGCATTTATTTGTATTGAACTTGTAAATAAAATTAAACAAAAATGAATTTAATTTATATGCATAACTAACATATTTTTTTCATATAAATATCATTCATGAATTTAATTTATTTTAAAAGTACAAGATTTAATATATATTAGTTTGACATTATGATATTAAATACAATTGAGTGAATATATAATTTAAAATTAAAAAACATGAAAATTACAATATATTATTTTATAAAAAAATGTGAAAAGACATTTTTATGAATTATGAGTACTTTACTTGAAAATGACAATAATATTATTTTATGAGAAAGTGAATTGTGAGTACTTTATTTGATAATAACAATAATATTATTTTATGAGAAAGTGTGAAATGAATTTTATTGTGAGTACTTCATTTTATGACTTAAAAGTACTTGTACCACTACCTTGGTTAACTATGGGTTTTCATCCACCATAGAAAATGTGACAAATAAGCATTCTTAACTCATGTAATGCCACCTCAACCATGGGGGATGATGTCATCTACTAGAATGTAATTGGTTGATTTTTATAGTACATTTTGGTCCTTTTGGGGCCCATTTTTGACCTCAAATTCTCTCTAATGATCAACATCTCTCGTGATCAAGGCACCATTGAGAATGTCTATATTGGGGCAGATTGTTCCCAGGCTAATATTCTCGAGTATACTGAGCTATTCAAGGAATTCTGTGATATTTTTGCTTGGTCTTATGATGAGATGCCAGGTATTGACCCTCATATTGTCGAACATGAGATTAAGACTTACCCCAACGCTAAGCCTGTTTGACAACGCTTACGCGCCGTGAATCCTAGGAAAGCACCCGCCATTAAGGAAGTGATAGAGAAGCTGTTGAAATCCGGTTTGATCTATCCCGTTCCCTTGACGGAGTGGGTTTCAAACCCTGTTCTAGTGGTAAGAAGCAGGGAGCGATCCGAATATGCACCAATTTCCGCGATTTAAATCATGCCTGTCCTAAGGATAACTTCCCCACACCATTTATAGATCAGATTTTGGATGAGTGTGCGGGTAGCGAGGTGTTCTCCTTTATGGATGGCTTTTTCGAGTATAATCAGATCCATATTAAACCTGAGGACCAACACAAGACTGCATTTATTTTTCCTTGGGGAACATTTGCATATCGAAAAATGCCTTTCGGCCTTAAAAATGCTGGAGCTACATTTCAGCAGGCAATGACCTTGATTTTCCATGATCTCAAGTCTATTATTGACGTATTTTTGGATGACCTCGCTGCTCATTCTCATATGAGAATGCGTCATTCCTATCACTTGAGATTGGTCTTCGAAAGATGCCGGCACTATTCGGTTCGATTAAATCCTCATAAGTGCATCTTTTGTGTAAAGTCAGGTTGTTTATTAGGATTCATCGTTTCAAAGGAGGGCATAAAAGTCGATCCCTTAAAGGTTGAGGCAATACTTCAGTTGTCTCCCCTAAAGAATATTCGTCATCTTCAGTGTTTGCAAGGTATGGCAAACTTCTTACGAAGATTTGTGGTCAATTTTTCCAATTTGACTAGAGGCTTCATGCGTCTCTTGAATAAGGATACTCCCTTTGAATGGGATGAGCGAGCCCAGGAGTCCTTCGATGCACTTAAGCGAGCCCTAGCATCGGCCCCGGTGATTAGTCCTCCAGATTATAGCCGTGATTTCCTATTATATGTAGCCGTGTATTTAGAGACGATTGGTATGGTATTGGTTCAGGAGGATGAGGAGCTCCAGGAGCATGTCATATATTATCTGAGCCAAAACCTTATTGACGTAGAGATTTGGTATTCTCATGTCAAGAAGCTTGCTTTAGCGACCGTACATGCGGTTCAACGTTTGAGACATTATATCCTCCTTCGCCAGACCTCGGTTGTGGCCCATGTCAATCCGTTTCAGTTCGTCCTCACACGAAGGATGATTGGGGGAAAGTATAATAAATGGATTGTCATCCTGCAAGAGTTCGATCTCGAGTTTGTTTCGGAAAAATTGAAGAAATCGTTAATTTTTGCAGAGCTTATATCAGATTTCCCGAGCGAGGCCAAGGAGTCAGTTTGTGAAGATACGTTTGTTGATGAACACATCTTCTTAATCTCGATGTCTGACCCATGGTATGGAGATATCATAGTATATCTGCAAACACAGAGGACCCCTACTCACCTCTTGCGAGATGAACGACGACGATTACGTCACGTCTCTAAGAACTACCTTATAGAGGACAATACCTTGTACCGCCATGGGGTAGATTCCATTTTACAACGTTGTTTAACTCACGAGGAGGCTGAGGTTGTGCTGAATGATTGCCACAGAGGGGCGTGTGGTGGTCATTTATCTGGGCTTTCTACAGCTCAAAATATTTTGAGAGCGGGTTATTTTTGGCCGTTGATCTTTAAAGATTGTGTTGATGCGGTCAAGAGGTGCCACCCTTGCCAGGTGTTTGCATGAAATATGTGCTCGAAGCCTGCCCCGTTACATCCCATTATCACCGCCAGTCCCTTCACCATGTGGGGGCTCGATTTTATGGATTGCAGCCCAGCTTCAGTTGGGGGGCACCATCATATTATAGTGGCTGTAGATTATTTCACGAAATGGGCTGAGGCAATGCCTATAGTAAAATCCAACGGTGAGACAGCCGCTCACTTTGTATTCAACCAAATCATTACTCGGTTCGAGATTCTGAGAGAGCTTGTCACTAACCATGGCTCACACTTTCAGAATCGTATGATGGAAGAGTTGGAATCCAAGTTAGGGTATAAGCAAGAGCACTCCTCTTCTTATTACCCTCAAGCGAATGGACAGGTTGAAGCAGTAAATAAATCACTTAAGTCCATTCTCCAACAAACCATCGTACAGAGCAAGACGAATTGGCATATTATGTTATACCCTGCTTTGTGGGCATATCGAACCGCGGTTAAGACTGCCACTGGTTTTTCTCCATACCAGCTTGTGCATGGAGTGGAGTCGATATTGCCGGTTGAATGCGAGATTCCTTCGTTGAAGCTAGCTGTGGAACTCCTACCAGACACTTCACCTTTGGAGGAGTTTTTGGTCCACCTCGAGCAACTTGATGAGCAGCGTCGAGATGCTTTGGTGGCTCTAGCGGTTAATAAGCGTCGCGTTAAGGTCCAATATGACAAGTCTGTCCATCCAAGAGTGTTTAGTGAAGGAGACTTGGTCCTTTTATGGGATCAATCGAAAGAACCCTTGGGGGCAGGGAAATTTAATCCTATGTGGCGTGGTCCTTATGTGGTCAAGCGTGTCTTAGATAAGGGTGCCTATGAGTTAGTCGATTACGAAGCCATAGCTTTGGTAGAGCCTAGAAATGGGCTCTATCTCAAAAAATACTATGCATGACCTTTAGCCAAGGCTACTTGTTGTATATTATTGTACAGCATTGCATAGTTAGGTCTTCTTCTTATCGTGATCGGGTTTGTGATTAGTTTCTGTTTCTTGTGGCAGATGTCAATGGAATCTTCCACCTGCATAGGATTCGTAGATGGTGCAAGCCGTCACACTAAACACTTAGCCTTTGCTGCTTGGGTGATTTATACTCCTATGGGTCAGGTACTGTCTTCAGGAGGTGTATGTCTACGGCCATCTTCCAACAATGTTGCTGAATATAGTGCCGTTATAGAGCTTCTGCGGGATGCCATTTCACATGGTGTTCTATCTCTTGAGGTACGTCTTGATTCAGAGTTAGTAGTGTCACAGCTCAATGGTTTGTACCATGTTAGAGATCCGACATTATTGAGAAGATTCTTACGTGTGAGATTGTTAGAATGACAATTTGACAGTATTACATATATACACATTCCAAGAAATGATAATCAAGTTGCTGACTCATATGCTAACTACGTGTTATATTGGCATTTGTTTCATTCATAATAAATTGATCATAAACATTTTTACACATGTAAATAAATAAACCGATCACCATAAAACCTTTTATATATCAAAAATGTGGTAATACATAGTGTCATATACAAAAGTGGAGCTTTCAAAGCTTCCATCATATAATACACAGTAGTACAAAATATATATACTCCCAGGTGTCTAATCTTGTGGAGGGGGAGGGTTGTGATCATCATACGTCACTATGGCTCTAGCTAGCCGTCGGAATAAACGCACCCATGTGCATGGCACACCCACCACCTGTCGCTGCATGGCCTCAGGAAAGTCCTTGACTTGCGCCATGGGAACCCTGTGAGTCAGTCGCACGAAGTTGGTATGAATGCCCTGGAGAGTTCGCTCCGCATCCGCACCTGTGATGTCATCCCCTCTTCCCCTCCGTCTATGACGTGGGAAGCCCTCTGGTCGTCGTGGTCCTACATCTACACATGAATGGTATATTTCACTATGTGTTGTCATGCAAAAACATGTCTTTTTGATTCCACATAATCAAGAAAATACAAAAAAAATTAAATAACTTAAAAAACTTTGAAAAGAGTGAGAGTCGAGATTTGGTACCTATCTCTCCATATGCCGATGCTGGTGGAAATGGCATGTTCGGATCCCTCCAGAAATATATCCCTCCATAGGGGTAGTCATCTATGGCAACAATCTGTCGTCGCCACCATAGAAAGAAGTCAGCTGGATATGGGTGGGGCACCCCACCACCCCCCAGTCTACGCATAGCATCTGCCCAATGCTGTTGGGCCGGATCTCTAACCCCGTGGAGAGGAACATCCACTCTAGGGCTCAATCCTGGAACACGCTCGAAGAAAAATGTGCTCAATATGCTACTGAACCCGAAGTTCCGTATCCTACCTGCCTTACACTCACTGAGCTGGTGTTTCATGTTTCTCAGTAGTGTAGTACTCCAGTCATATATGGTCGGTCTCATACACTCCACCGCATAGTACATCAGTGGTCGCGAGGCCTGATGGAGTGAGGCTAAGCTTGCTATCCTACCCAGCATCAGTAGTATGGCCTTTAGGCCTAGCACCTGTATAGCATTGGTGGGGACTTAACTCCCCACCTTCTCAGTATCTGGGTAGCAGTACACAACTACGTACTCATCGATAGTAAGGCCACCGCCTAGCCCACCTCGAGAACGAAGGTTCACCACCTCCCCTCGTCTAGATAGACCTGTGATGAAGTATATGTCTTCCACCTCTATAGTGAGAGACATCCCATCTATCCTGAAGGACTCTGAGTCTAGATCCCAATAGTCTACCAACATCTCTAGCAGTCTTGGTTTGTCCCTCAAGCCACCAAGGCACCAAAACTTGTAGAGTCCACATCTTCTAAGAGCTTGTTGAGCCATCACATCAGCCCTTACAGCTTCCTCTACTTCACCATGCTCGCGCTCTCTCCATTCTAGCACCATCCTGCATGAGAAATTGTCATTTTGTCCATTAGATTCTTGTAAATCCACTTGCGTGGCGTCATACATGACGGTTTTGCAAACAGCCGTCTATGTACACAGTTTCTAGCCCCTTTTCAGCATATAGCCAGCCCTATACGCGGAAAAATCTTCAATACCCACGTGGGCCGCAGCGCTCATGTTGAATTGGCCTGAATTACCTCATTTTACCATTAAAATCAACAAAAATTATATTGAAATACATGAGGAGAGCATGAGTAACTACCTGGAAGAAACGGTTGTGAATTCCGCCGGCTAGATCTCCTGGAATTTGTAGTTGAATATCAGAGCTCCAATAGGTAAAAGTTTCAAATGATTTATATTTTTTACTATTTATAGAAAATTTTCAAATATTTGAAAATTTTTACCCCCTTTCCTATAGTTTTGACAGTTTCTAACCATTTTGGACTGTTTCTGACATAATTTGTGATGTAGAAGACCATTTTCAGTGTTATTTCAGCCATTGGATTGACCCGTTCATACTGATATCTAGTATAACATCTATACTGGCATATAGGTTAGGTTCACCACCGTTTGCATTTTGCATGACCTTATGACCATGTCACTATGACCTTAGGTACGAACCCACTCTATTATGTCACGGAACCTTCTTGCTGTTATAAAAGTGGCATGATGTGAGTGGTAGAGTTCCACCTTACATGGGTACCCTAGTTAGCGCCTTATTTGCATTTGGTACCCATGCTGACATTTTCTCCTTTAGGGTGTGGGAGTCCGTTGTATAGTACTGCCATGATATTTAGCAAGAGCCTCATACTCCTCTTGATCTTATGCTGGCCTTTTTCCCTCCGGACTCCCCTTATGTCAAGTTGTGAATGCATTATCATGAGCTTTGCCTGCCTTATTGAGCTTTATGCCGGCTTCCCTGACATTGCATTTCAGCCATATAGCCCAAGCGTGTCCCATGTCTAACCATGCAGAGCCATTTTTATATCCTTCGCAGCTTTATTCCCTTTTTACCGAGAGGGGATTTTCCCCTAAGTGTTGATATCCTACACATGTATCCCTGCATTGAGCATAGGTATGTTCCATTGCTTGGAACTAGTTTGTTTTCCCTTATGACACTCGTCTCCTCCTAGTTTGTAACTATAAAGCTAGTTTATTCTTTTTTCAAGCTTTTCAAATAATTGAAAAAGTCCAAAAAAAAAAAACCAAAAATCCGGACAAGGAAAGATGTTATCTTTTGGAAACTGTCGAGTCATGTCGCCTTCGAACAGAGCACTGTATATCACATCCATTGGTTGGGTTATAGTTTGACTTAGGAGCTGTACTCATTATCTAAGTTTATCTCCACTAACTGGTTAAGCTTCCAGTCCTTATGGAGCCTCTGTTGATGCCTCCTGTGTCACAGAGATTTCCCATTTTGTATATCGAGTCTATGCTTCCTTCATTCTGTCACCATATGCCGTTATGCTCTTGTTCGAAGGAAGTTGAAACCTGTGTCGGCCATTCCTCAGTTATCTTGACTTTGCATGTTGGCCATTCCTGGTACAGTAACTGGTTCATGCACTTTATGATTGAGTCCTTCCACATTAGACAGCTTTGTTGAGTACCTCGTGTTGGATGATGGGGGATGCCTTAATTCCCTCCTTCCAGCGGATTTCATCCCATCGACTTCAGATCATTTATTCTGGGATTGGAATCTAGAGTCCTTTTGAGTGCCTTGAGACTTGCAGTCATCAGTGGCAGGTTCTCTCGCCATCGACAGTTTCTTGGGAATACATCAATGTCCCCTGATCGATGGACTCTCTCAAGTGTTCGACCTCAACACATCTATTCACACTTATTAGTTTGCACTCTAGTACCTTGATTCCCATTATCATTATCAGTGGGTAATCTCACGTCTGTTAACGGTATACATCAATGACCAGTAATCAGACGATGGACTACTATGTTCGACCTCGACACCTCTATTCACATAGTAGGACATGTACTCGTAGCGGTTTGTGTAGAAGACCTTCCAGATTGGTGGCATCTCTTATATGCTACCTCCTTGATCGTGCCAGTGTTCATGAGATTTTAGCTCTCGTGACTTGATTCCAGTGTATGTCAGACATTTCTAGCCACTATGGAGATCTTGATCTATTGTATATCTTCAGCCATTTTGGAGATCATGGTCCTTTGTATATCTTCATCATGGAGATTTTGATCTATGTATATTGGACGTGGTGATCACATATGTGATATCATGTATTATTCCTATTCATGGCCATTGTACTCTTATGTATCCGGGACTGCTATATGTACTTGCAGTTGTATGCAGAGTTGTATCATTGTACTATGCTGATTGGGTGGCTGGTCTTCCATTTGGGATCCTTCATCACTCCACTTCTGGGATGGACTTATAATGTATTTCGGCCATCGTATGACCCCTCTGACCTCACACATTAGGGGGCATCTGTTATAGTGGATTTCACCACTCTAGGTGAATCACACTTTGTATGGCCTTCCCCTGTCCCGCTGCAGACTCTTTAGACCCCATGGACCATATTTTATCCTTTGATGTTTCCTTGATCATCCCTAAAAACTATATAAAATATGATATACGCGGATTTTTCCCCAATAACTGCGTACATACGCGAGTTTGACCTCTGTATCCACGTACATCGGGATGTGTGCATAGTCCAAATCATTTTGGAGTTTTCCTTGACATGGATCTGACTCATTTGACTCCTGTCCTTCCATATGCCTTGAGATCGCTCGGATTCAACCCTTCATTATCCCTTGTGAAGCTATATAAGGAACCCCTTGGTACATTGAAGGCATATAGAGAGATTGAAAGCAACGAAACTATAGTCCATTGTTGCCGGAATTTATGCTTGAGTCTGCATCCCTTTGTCCCTTTGGAGCACTGTTGTGTTCTTCCCAAGCTTGCCTTTTGCTAGTGATCTTGCTGTCTAAGTGATGGAGGATTGAGGTGGTGGAGGCCCAAGTGGGGGATTCATTTTCTCCGATTCGCAGACGTGCCGTCAGAGGTTGTATCTATCTTGTAATCTCTGATTTATATCAATACGAACTATCTTTCCTTGTCCAATGATGTGTATTTGATTGAATATTGTATCCATTGGAATATGTCAAATGCTTTTACATTATTGATTATATATGCTAGAATAGATCTAACACCATGATATATAGTATGCTTGTATTGTTTACTTGTTGTTGAGGAAGTATTATATCAATTCAAGCTGAAGATTGGAAAGCTCAACGGGGATCTACTTCAACCGTTCGGAATAAGGTACGAGGTCTGAACCTTTAGTGTTAGACATTTTATTTCTATTGCATATTGGGAAAGATTGATTTCTGGAGTCAAAGCTGTCTGTTGTGGTACCCCAAGCCATAGGAATTTCTCTCCGTAACAGTATGACTCTCTGCTTGTACCTTTGTTTATTGAAATTCAATTCTTTTTACCCTTTTAATGAAATTTATTAAACTTACACTCTATTTTGGTAGGTGAGGCCAGGGTGCCAACGAATGGTCACTTAAAAGGTTTGGGGAATATTCTGGCCTTACCATTATGACTCAAACTCTCAATCAAGGTAAACCTCTTGCACAATGTTTTGGGTTTCGTGTAAGTAGGGTTACAGTTTTGGTGAAGAAAGTAATAGATGGATTAATACCTTCAAAATAAAATGTGGATGGAGGGTTGGTGTGTGGCCACAGTGAGAGTGGCGACAGGTTTACCTACTCTCAAGTTTTGTCCTTCTCTGTCCTAAGTTGAGGAACCCTATCATTAACTAAGTTTATTAGGAAAATTTTGTAAATTAATTGAATGTGTTTCATACTAACTCCAGTGGGTTTATGTGCATGTAAACAATGGTGTGACTCTTTCAATGATGCACTGGATCGATGCTACAAAGTTAAGGTATGCCTCAATTTGCACGTATGTGGTAGGAAAATTTCGAGAGTTTATTCTTGTTTCAGAGTGTTGGGGAAGATAAAGGGACTTACAACCTCCATCGATTTTTAAGATAAGTTTGATTATTAATATGTTTGGTGTGGAATTCTATTTGGGAAATTTGTTGCGATTTGGTAAATTGATTGTAGAGTGGTTTTGACAATTGGCACACAACCATCGTGGATTATAGAGTTTGTATTTAATTGTCACTAATGGTTCAGATATGGATCTGATTCGGTGGATAATTGATTCTTAGATCTTGATTCGATTTGGTTTTACTTCGATTGGATTTCTTAGCTTTTTTAACTAGATGTTTGTTTGATTTCAGCTTGATATCTTGGTTTTGTTTAATTATTTATTTATTTTAGATGTGTTGATTTCTGGATATATGGAATCCAAAGAAGAGACTTGCAAATTGTATGTCAATTTAGTTTAAAACAGAGATGGATTATGTGTA
>LPNX011125229.1:80736-103739 GCA_001517045.1 Pseudotsuga menziesii | reverse complement strand
ATATATATATATAGTTATTTAAAATGGAAATTTGTTAACAATACATAGGTTTGGTTTGTGCCTTGAAGCACCTTGTACCCAGTTGACAAGTTCCTTGTACCCACAAGGATGGATCTTAGAGCCACCACCTTGTTGAATATGTTGAAGACCCGGTTGATGGTGTTGAAGCCTTTGTGGATGATAGAGAAGGCCTATAAGCATTAATTACCGATTCTATGGTCATTCATGCTTTGATGATGTCATGGTACCCTAGGAGAAGGCTTGACAACCCCACAGATGATATCATGATGGATCTTGACTGTTGGAAGTCTCCTTGTGTGGTTGAGGTGGTTGAAGAAGCCTATGAAGCCCCTTTATTGATGAAGAAGCCCTGAAGAATCCTTGAAGAATCCCTTGGACCCACATTTTATGGATTAATGGTCCTTTCCCTCTTAAAGGTGATGATTTGGTCATTAATGACTTGTTGAAGTATTGGAACCCTTGATGAAGATCTTGATTCCCATGTATCCCTTGTTGGGGTTGTGGAACCCTTAGAGATGGCCATTATGCATGAGAAGGTTTGGCTCCCACATAAATGGTGGCATGATTACCCTTGGACACTATATGATCATTGATGGTGCATTTGGAAATGATTTGGGTCTTCGAATCCATACATATGGTGGTTTGTAAGCCCATGATTGTTGGGGCCTTTGATATTGTGGAATATTTAGTCATGATGCACTCATCACTTGGATATGGAGTCCTATGTAATGGGATTTAATTCCATGTAAGGTATATGGTTTAAATATTATATGATATCTTTGAAAGAGTCCTTGAAACCCTTGGATGTGGTGATTAGGTATTGAACCCACACACTTGGTAGCTTGTTGATGGTGATGTATGGTCCTCTTTGTGGTTATATGGATATTGGGATGTATATGGAGGTATATCCCATGGGTGTGCCTTGATATGTCAAAGAAGACTTTGAAACTCTTGTAGTTGGTGGTATGGTATTTGGCACCCTCATGTGTGGGTCTTTGACATCCTGAACACATTGAACAATTTAAGGGTATTATACCAAGACTTTTCAAATAAACCCATTATATGGATTTAATACTCATCAATCCATTTCCGTTGATATGTGGAGCATCTTCTAAGTCCTTACGGTTGAAGAGATATGAATTTGTGAAGTTCGTGTAGCCCACCTTTTTGGGTCAACCGGCCAAACAAAAGAGAATTTAATTATTTGTAATTTTGAATTGCATGTAGGCCCAATTTGAGGTACCAACTTTCCTCCAAAACCTTATACATAGAATATCAAAAATTTCATTTGTTCATCAATCAAGTCTCTCTTTGGTATTTCGCAACTCTTAGAGAAAAGTGTGAAACTTTGAGGAGGATAATTTTTTGGGCATCTTCACTAAAATTGATAATAACTTTCTCACATGGAATCAGAATTACAAAATCCTTGGCTTGTTGGAAAGATTGTTATGGGGGCTATTTGGTGACATGATCTAGAGTTTATTTTGTGTTTTCTATCGTTTCTTCATATTTTGAAATTAAAAAAGGTATGGTTCATGCTTCTGGGTTTCTCTTATGATGACACATGTCTCTCATGGATAGAGTTCATCTTCGATCTTAGTATGTGAGCCTCTATATTGGGATATATATTTTAAGTCATTAAATATGTTATGGAGGATATGATGATGATGTTGCATACCTTTATGCTATCATATGATACACTTTATGATGATAATGCATGCGATAATGATGTACACTCTATGATGTTGATTCACCCCTATATAATATGATGTACATGCATATGATAGTGTGATGATGATCTCCTATGCACTATGATGTATAGTTGATGATGATGATGCATACACGATACACACTGAGATGATGATGATGAGGATGCATACCCTATGACGATGATGCATACCTATGATGATGATGCATGACGATGCATGCCTTATGTTCAGTAAAAGAAAATGATAATTACTTGTTCAATAATTGTGTAGGATGAGGTGTACAATTATGTCTACATGAACAGACTGACCAGAGATTGATGAGAAGTGTTAACTAGTAGAGTGATGAGCAGAGATTGATGTGCAGAGCAGAGGTTGGTTGTGCAGCAGAGCCATATGATTTCTTGCAAGAAGAATCTTACACTTGAGGATTGGAATCTGTAAACCCTTCTTAGTTGGAGCTATGAAAACCAGTCTGGGTCCTGTTATGAGAGTTGGTGCTATTTTCATTGGTTGGTGCTGATTTTAATTGAGAATATTGTTGTATTCCATGTACAATAAATAAATATCAAAATTCCATATATTCTTGTGTCTCTTTTGATGTGATGTTGTTCTTATGATTCATGATGAATTTTATTATGCAATTGGTGACATAATAATTGATATGCTCTGATTGAATAAAAGAAGGTAGAAAGTTTAAAATTGCTCACACACTTATTCACCCCCCCTCTTAGTGTGTCCATTATGTCCAACAATTGGTATCATAGCAGGCATTCGTCACAATCCTTGTAAGATTGAAGGAGATCCAGAGACACAATGGAATAAAAAGCAGTGTCATCAATAAATGACATACCATTACTTGATGTTACAGACTATTTCAATTGGAGGAGCAAGATGAAGGCATATCTGAAGAAGTTTGGCATTTGGGATATTTTGATCAATCCACTCGCTCCATCAAATAAGAAGGGAAAATCAACTGCATAGAAGGAAGCAAAGAAGGACAATACTATAGCTTTGAAGTTACTCATGAATGGAATTCCCATATCAGTGAATGAAAGTGTAGGTAAGTACACCTCAACCAAATATCTATGGTTCAAGTTGGAGAGTGATTATCAGAAGGAAAGACTAGAACCCGAAAATATAGATAAGGAATTAGAAGACAAGCCCCCATAAGAGATCAATCAAGAAGACGACAAGAAAGAAGAGGACTTCAATAAATGTATGGAATTGTGTGATTGTAATGATATATTGTGTGATGAAATTGAGAAAGTTCATGCAGATGAGGATGAAGGGATATAAAAGGATGCACATGAGATACATCTCATGTTGTTGAATATTGATCTGAGAGAAATTTGGGTCATGAACACAATAAATCTTAACCATAGTGAATTCATGAAGCTCAAAAAGAAAATCTTGGATTCTTTGAATGAATATTAGTATAAGACCATGACAATGAAGGTGTTGCTTGTAAATCTCAAACACAAGGACAAAGAGTTGCGAGATCAGATGAAATACAAGGATGCTGAAGTTGAACAACTAAATACTGAATTGATCAGTCAAAAGGAAGAACAATAAGAACACGTTGAATATCTTGAAGAAACTAGGGAGTCTAATCATGATCTGAAGACTTAGCTGGAGGAATCCAAAAGGATAGAAGAAATCTTGAATAATCAATTGGAAGAAAAGGAGCAGAGAATCCAGAAGCTAGAAATGAAGGTAGTTGTTCTTGGGAAGAAAGCTGAGAAGAGTGATTCTTTTGTCAACTTTAAGGACATTTCACTGTGTCATAGATAAGATATTGGATTTCCAAATATCTCCATGTGACAATACTATCCTAGTTTACAAGAAGGAGAAATACAAATTTGAAGATAGCACTTGGTCTCCCAAGACTCCAGAAGCAGGCCCATCAACGTCCAAAGTTGCTCCCCATGCACCCAAACATGATAGCAAGGAATTTGGAATTTCAAAGATGAATCAAAGAGTTAGACCTATTCCTCAAAGAAAGCTTAGAAAAGAAACAACTCCAAGATGGAATCAAAGTACCAGGTAGGAAATAAGATTGAGTGGTTATTGTTATTTTTGTTCTAAATTTGGTCATAAATCTGTGGATTGTGGACTCTACGAAAGAAGAAGTGGTGGAAGGCCCAATGACTTAGTTAGATGCTGTACATGTAATCAAGTTGGACATGTTGCTGCAACATGTCACACAATGAGATGCTACACATGCAATGGGTTTGGTCACAAACCCCAAGAGTGTGCAAGTCAAAGAAGTCAACTGAGGAAGAAGACCAATGCAGGAACATTTTAATATCATATGACAAAGGCTTATATTCAATGATACTCTCAGGAATGGAGATATCAATTTGATCAAAGAAGTGTTGGAAGTTCCAACAACTCAGTCAGGTGTTGTACATGCAACCATGTTGGTCACATTGCTGCATATTGTCGTAGGATGAGGTATAGTTGTAGTGGCATTGGGCACAAAGCTCAAGATTGTTGGAGTACATGGAAAAAACCCTTGAAATTAGAGGAAATTTCAACTCAAAATGGGCCTCCTAAAAAAATTCATAAAATAATACTTAAAATAATAAAATAATATTTATTAATTTTGGAGGAAGAAAAGAAAAAAACTACTTTTTTGTTTGTATTTTCGACATATCTCCCCGTTTTTTTACTAAAATTTCAATTGGGAGAGCTCATTGGATGTAGAATTAAATTCCGCATCCAACGAGTACCCACTTGGCATACTTTTGATGGACCCCGCTACCCCAACAATAAGAAATACCTAAAAAAATGAGATGATGACATCATCATCACGTCTTTTCAGGTATTTTTTGTTTTTGGGGTAGAGGGGTCCGTCAAAATTATGTTGAGTGGGTACTTGTTGGATGTGGAATTTAATTCTGCATCCAATGAGCCCTCCCGATCAAAATTTGAGTAAAAAAACGGGGAGATATGTCGAAAATACAAACAAAAAAGTAGTTTTTTAATGATACCCATCCCCAAATTTATTTTAAAAAAGTGTTTAAGACCTATACTATATTTCAAATTTAAAGAAATTTCATTGGCTAACACATTATGACATGGAATTTGCTTTAGAGTTAAAAGGCCCATTTTGAGTTGAAATTTCCTCTAATGGAAGTTTCCTATAAAACTCATCAAGGAAAGCCAGTACAAATGAAGTAACAAATTTTGAAATGATGGATGCCAAAAAGCAAGTATGGATGAAGAAGACCGAACAGTTGTAGATAGGACATGTTCATCAGAGTAGGGATGATGGTTTCCATCTATAAATACAAGTGTACTATCGCTCAAATATATTAGTACAACTTGAGTTCATGAGGCTAGAGGATGAACTCAAAAAAGAAAGGATGACTACTCCAGGTATACAGATAGGTCTTAGAATCGGGAATATTGACAGGGGGAGTAGTGATCAATGATCAATGATTTCAGATATAGGTATGTGTAAACCCTTTGTCATTGAATCCAAAGGAGGAGAGATGAAGAAAAAAGGGGCAGATGAAGACAAAATGGAGAGCATGAATTATTGTCATTAATTACAAAGGGGGAGATTGTTGATGAAATTGTCATTGATGCCAACATGGAATTGAAGTGGCCCCATAGATTTCCATTGATGCCACCAAGTCCCACTTGTTGTTCCTTGGACCCATTACAAAGTGGGTTTGAGACTTGGACCCCTTAATGAGTGGTTTTGTTCCTTGAAGCACCTTTTAAAAAGTTGACAAGGTCCTTGTACCCACAAGGATGGATCTTCGAGCCACCAACTTGTTGAAGTTTTTGAAGACCCTGTTGATGGCGTTGAAGACCCTGGAGATGGTGTTAAAGCCTTTATGGATGATAGAGAAGTCCTAGAAGCATTAATGGTCCATTATATGGTCATTCATGGTTTGATGATGTCATGGTACACCAAGAGAAGGCCTAGCAACCCCATAGGTGATATCATGATGGATCTTAACCCTTGTAGGTCTCTGGGTGTGGTTGAGGTGGTTGAATAAACCTATGAATCCCCTTGCTTTATGAAGAATCCCCGAGGAATCCCTTGGACCCACATTTGATAGCTTAATGGTCCTTGTCCCCTTAAAGGTGATGATATGTCATTAATGACTTGATGAAGACTTGGAACCCTTGATGAAGATACTGATGCCCGTGTAACCCTTGCTGGGTTCATGGAACCCTTAGAGATGATAATTATGAATGAGAAGGTTTGGCACCCACATAAATGGTGACATGATGACCCTTAGACACTATATGATAATTGATGGTGCATTTGGAAATTATTTGGGTCTTGGAATCCATACATATGGTGGTTTGTAAGCTCATGATTATTGGATGCTTTGATATGATGGAATATTTGGTCATGATTCCCTCATCACTTGGATATGGAGTCCTATGTGATGGGCTTGAATTCCATGGAAATTATCTTGTTTAAATATTATATGATATCTTTGAAAGAGTCCTTGAAACCCTTGCATGTGGTGCCTTGGGTCTTGAACCCACACACTTGGTAGTTTGTTGATGGTGATGTATGGTCCTATTTGTGGTTACATGTAACAAATTTGGACATATAGCTAGATATTGCAGAATGAAGATACCAACAGTAAGAAATGAGGAAATGTCCAACAAGGTATGGATCAAATGCAAGGACAACTATGAATGTGGAATTGCTCTTCAAGATCAGAACACTAGCTCTGGTGAATGGTATGTTTATAGTGGTTGCTCCAAGCATATGACAAGTAACAAAAGTGATTTTGTTAATATTGAGAAGGAAAAAGGATCTGTCTCTTTAGGAAACAACAATTCAATAAAAGTATTGGGGAAAGGCACGGTGAAGCCTAGAAGAAAAAACTCCCTAGATGAAAATGTCTTGCTTGTAGACAACATGAATCATAATATGCTAAGCATTGGTTAGATGTGTGATCAAGGACATGAACTCCTCTTCAACTCAAAAGGATGCAGAATAAGGAATAAAGGATCAGGAAAGTTAGTAGCCATAGCCACTAGGACTCCCAACAACATATACGTGTTGGATAAGATTGAGCCTAAGAAATGTCACCTGGGAAAAGAATATGGAAGTTGGATTTGGCACAAAAGAATGGGGCATATACATTTTGACAATTTGGTCAAAATTTACAAAAAACAAGAAGTTCATAATATGCCAGAAGTTACAAATATCACTAACTCTGTATGTGCACAGTGTCAACATGAAAAACAAACAAGAGTACATTTCAAGACAAAAGAGCATTCTTCTACAAAACATTTAGAGCTCGTTCACACTGACCTATGTGGAACAACAAAGAGAAAAGGACTTAATGGTGAAAAATATTGTATGCTAATTATTTATGAATATACCAGGACAACATGGGTATGTCTTCTCAACGAGAAGTCAGAAGCTTTTGGATGTTTTAAAACCTTCAAGGAACTAGTTGAGATTGAAACAGGATCATGAATGAAGTGCCTCAAATCCAACAATAGTGGATAATTACTTCAAATGAATTCAATAAGTACTGTGAAGAGCATGGAATAAAAAGACATTTTTTAGTTTCCTGAACACCTCAGAAAAATGGAGTTGCTGAAAGAAAGAATAGATCAGTAATGGATATGGCTAGAACCATGTTGAATGAATCTAAGTTGAATGACAAATTTTTGGGACACATAGTTCATACAACAGTTCACATCTTGAAAAGAGGATTACTCAAAAGCAAAAATGATAAAACTCCCTATGAGCTATGGACAAGAAGAGCGGAAAATGTACGACCCATCAAATTATTTGGAAATAAGTGCTATATCAAAAGAGAAGGTAAGAAGATTGGAAAATTTGACTCTCGAGTAAACGACGGCATATTCGTTGGATATTCATCCAAAAGGAAAGCTTACAAATGCTACAATTTGATATTAGACAAGGTGATCGAAAGCATCAACGTGAAAATAGATGAGGGAAAACTAACATCATCCATAGAAGACTCAGAAGAATTAGACAATGAAGAAGAGGAAGTTTCTGATAAAAAAGAAATGAAGAAAATTAAAATGGAAGAACAACTCACAGAAGATGAAGAAAAAATTCAACCAATTGTGGAATAAGAAGAAAATAAGTATCAGCAGATACCTAAGAATAGGTGCCAAAAGAATCATCCATTAGATCAAATTATTGGTGATGAGGATGTCTGAATAGTAACTAGAAGAAGACTATCCAGAAGAAATGAGCAGGTACACGCCTCTCTATTGTCTACAACTGAACCATGAAATTTTGTAGAGGCTACTACAGATGAGCACTAGGTCAAAGCAATAGGAGAATAATTAGATCAAATTGAGAAGAATGAAACATGGGAAATTGTTCCTAGACCAAGCAACAAGAATGTGATCGGCACAAAGTGGGTTTGCAGAAATAAAGTGAATGAATATGGACAAGTGAACATAAACGAGGCTCGATTGGTTTGTAAAGGCTATGCTTAAATCGAAGGAATGGAATTTGAATAAATATTTGCACCCGTAGCCAGAATGGAAGCTATCATAATTATATTGGCTTATTCTTGATCCAAAGACATCAAAATGTATCAACTGGACATAAAATCCACTTTTCTAAATGAGGAATTAAAAGAAGAAGTTTACATCAGATAACCATAAGGATTTAAACTTTTAGACAACAAGTACTATGTATGCATACTCAAAGGGATTTATATGGGCTAAAGCGAGATCCTAGAGCTTGGTAGTCTAGATTGGAAAGGTACTTGCAAAAATAAAAATTTAAGAGGGGAAGTGCATATAGAAATTTGTAAATCAAACAAAACAATGACATCATACTCATCATTGAAGTATATGTTGATGAAATCATATTTGGAAGTGATGAAGATTCACTGAGTCAACAATTTACTAAGGACATGCAGAAAGAGTTTGAAATTTCATTGCTCGGTGAATTAACCTTCTTCTTAGGTCTTCAGATATCTCAACGAACATAAGGAATTTTTATTACTCAAAAAAAAAACATCAGGGAAATGTTAAAGAAAAACCAGATGGAATATTGTAAACTTGTGAGTACTCCTATGATCACTGGTTGTAAACCGAGCAAGGAAGATGAATCTAAAGAAGTTGATAAAAGGATTTATAGATCAATTATCGGTAGTATTCTATATCTAACAGCCTTAGGATCAGACGTGATGTAGGTCATTGGACAAGTTGCAATATTTCAAGATGCCCCAAAGGAGACTCACATTCTAGAAGTTAAAAGGATCTTCAGGTATCTCAAAGGAACTATGGATTTTGTACTTTGGTATCCAAAAGGGAATGAGATGAAATTGATATCTTATTTAGACACAGATTAGGCAATATGTGTTGATTATAGAATAATCACTAGTGGAATGAATTTATTTCTAGGAAATTGTCTGGTATCTTGGTAAATAAAAAAGCAGTATTCAGTGTCCTTAGCAACCGTTGAAGCAGAATATATAGCAGCAACAACTTGTTGTACTCAAATTATTTGGATGAATCAAAACCTACAAGACGTACACATGACATGTGATGAGCCAATTCTAGTTCTATGTGACAATATGAGTGCCATAAGTATCTCCAAGAATCTAGTCATGCACTTCAAGACCAAGCACATTCCTATCAAGTTTCACCTTCTTCGGGAACAAATCATAGAAAAGAATATCAAGTTGGAATATATTGGGAAAAATGAATAGATTGCATACATATTTACAAAGTCCTTCAAAAGAGATACTTTAGAGTACCTCCGAGAAAAATTGGGAGTCATACTATCTCCTAATTGAATTGATCCATCTTCAACAACACATCAGCGTGAAAGGGGGAGTAGTAATACTACAAGCAGTACCATTTGCCATTGATGGAAAAGGGGGAGGAAAAGTTCAACAAGAAAGGTAAAGAAATTTTTCTCAAAGGGGGGTATTTGTGAACAAAGGAATCTCTTTCTAAGGGGGAGCTTTGAAGTTGTCATCAATGACAAAGGGGGAGATTGTTGACTAAATTGTGATTGATGCCAACAGGTGTGCCGTTGTGTCTTGGTGCCACTTGAGGATCCCTTTAGGGTTAGAAGTCCATTAATTTCAAGGGAGACATTTTGACCTTTTCTAAGACCAAGTATGAATCCCTTAGAGAGATTGGGACAATGTCAAAATACCTGTACACCCTTTAAAGTGTTTAAGTTCCCCTAAGTTGTTTCTATGGTTACCTAGTTGTTTCTTTGGATTTCTCAGTACCATGACCTATGGCGTGGTACCCTAGAAAGAGTCCTTGGTGGTTTGAATAAGTGTAGAACTTCAAAGAGTCCAAATGACCCATTATGGGGTCATTTTTGTTTTTAATGAGGTCACAGTGCCCTATGAGAAGCACTCCCACACCTTGGTGGTGTTGGGTCCTTGATACCCTTGATACCCTTGATACCCTTGATACCCTTGATATGATTAGTATATGGTGGAGCCATCCTCCTTGTTTATGTGAAGTATGTGTATGTGAATACCATCGAATCCCTCATTCCTTTGATGATTTCCATTGAAGTATTTGACCTTAGAACTTATGCATAAGGTAACATGGTCTTTGGCACCTTTATGTGTGGAATATTTGAATTACTGAAAAAATTGAAGAATTTAAGGGTGTTAGACCAGGAATTTGAAAATAAACCCATCATAGGGAGATATTACTCATCAATTCATTTCTGTTGATATGTGTAGCATATTCTAACTCCTTACGGTTGAAGAGACATGAATTTTTGAAGTTGGTGTACCCCACCCTTTTTGGCCAACTGACCAAACAAAAGATAATTTAATTATATGTAATTTTGAATTGCATGTTGACCCAGTTTGAGGTACAACATTCCTCCATGACTTGTATATCAAATAATTCATTTGTTCATCAATCAATTCTCTCTTTTTTATTTCACAACTCTTGGAGAAAAGTGAGAAAATTTGTGCACGAGATATTTTTGGGCATCTTCACTAAAATTGGCATAACTTTCTCAGACGAAATTGGAATTACAAAATTCTTGCCTCGTTTGAAAACTTGTTATGAGAGATATGTGATGACATTATCTAGAGTTTATTTTGGTTTTCCTACTATTTTTTCATCTTATGATATTTGAAAAGGTATGGTTCATGCTTCTAGGTTTATCTTGTGATATCACATGTCTCTCATAGATATAGTTCGTATTTGATCTTAGTATGTGAGCCTCTATATTGGTATATATATTTGAAGTCATTATGCAGGCTATGATGATGATGTTGCAGACCTTTATGATATGATATGATACACTTTATGATGATAACATGATAATGATGTACACTCTATGAAGTTGATGCACTCCTATACAATATGATGTACATTCATACCATAGTGTGATGATGCTCTCCTATGCATTATGATGTATACTTTATGTTGATGATTCATACATGGTGCACAATGAGATGATGACGATTCATACCCTATTATAATGATGCATACCTATGATGATGATGCATGACAATGCATGCCTTATGTTCAGTGAAAGCAGAGGATAATTACTTGTTTATTTGTATGATGAGGTGTACAATGATGTACATGAACAATGTATGACAATGAAATGACTTATAGGTATACAGTGATGACTTAGAATTTATCAGAGAGCAGATATTATCAGTAGTAGGTTCAGTGATTGGTTTTTTATGGTTCCATAGGTTCATTCCTATTTTTCTTCAATTGGTAGGGTGGTGCTAGGGTTCACAATATAGTGAGTTAAGCCGTTGTAGCATCTTGTCAGTTATAGCTGATGAAACCTAGGGGTTGTTGCCCCTTCCAGTTGTAGCTGGTAAAGTTGTATTAAATTTGTGTACCCCAGTTGTTTCTGGGTCAAATTTAATTTAAAAAGTATTTCATGGTTTTACCCCTAGGACTTGGGTTTCCATGTCAAAAATACTGTGTACTGTGCATCTTGTTGTTTTTGTGTACATTGATGATATGCTATGATTGGTGATCAGCAAATTTCTCTTAATTAAATTTTTATTATTGTGCAAATACTGATTCACCCCCCTCTCAGTATTTCAACATAAATTGTTTCTAAGGAATTATATAAACTATTATAATCTCTGACGATAGACAAATAGAGTCGTATCTTGAATCCATGCAATAGGAATAAGTAATATAATCACTGACTTCAGTTGAGAAATATAGTAAGGATCCAATGCCCACACAACTGCATAAACATGGTTCTAGAAGTTACCCATTAAGAGATATCTCAGGTGAGACTACATCTACATCATAGGTGTTGTTAACTTAGCCCTGCTCTATTGGGTCAATATCTTGGGCTTTGTTGACGAACAAAGTAGGGATTGAACCTAGGTCGACGGGAGAACCACCAACAAATGGTTCTGTTGTTGGTACTATGAATCATTTTGTGAGGGGTATGTTTTGGCATCCTATGAAGCCATAAATTCAAGAGTGGGTGGATTTTAAAGCATTAGAGTTTGCACAAGAAGAAAGTGAAGGATCACGATTGAATCCGACAAAGTGGTTGGAGCGATACCTCTATACATATACCTATGAATTTTTTTTCCTGAGTTTCCTATTTTGTTGTATGAATGGTTGTTGAAGCTGGAAACCCAATGAAAAAATTTCTAAGGAGGAGAACCAAGAGAGTGGAGTCCTCAGCTGATTCAGTGATTGAAGAGTATTAGACCCTGTATCTTGGGCTGCTGATTTTTGGGTAGACTATATCTTAGAGAGATACATTACTGAGTTTTTTGTCGACAAGATAACATCATATAGTGAGGTGGAAAGAAATTTTTTCCAAGGGCCACAAGGAAGATACTTGACATATTTAAGAAATTGGATAAAGATGCTTGTATGTGAAAAAGAAATCCCGAGAATAAAATCGATGAGGAAATAACTGTACATAAAGACCTGGGTTATGTTGCACAAGAAGTGTGAGAAAAATGGAACAAAGTAAGATGAGATGTTTCTTGGTGATAGCGGAGCTACATCAGAAGGTGGATGTATAAGAAGTGGAAGGAGATTTTAGTTGGGAAAAAGAAGAAGAACTGCGAGAAGAAGAGGAGGTTGCAGTACGAACAGAGGAGATGACTATGAGTTGATGTCGCACTTTGACAGAGGTTTTTGTGACGAAGAAGAGGAATATTATCCTAACCCAAAAAGGAAAGAAGAAGAATCCCAAGCTCTAGAATATGAATATGACACACCTACGACTCTAGGTGCATCTCCAAAGGTAAGGTCTAGAAACTCATCTCCTAGTACGTTTTTCAATACAAGTAATACTAACTGTGGGAATAGTAGACAAGGGAGTCCTGCTAGACAAAAAATTTATCCAACAATTTCGAGGACTAATAGTATTGATGGAAATGATATTAAGTTGCCAATATTCAATGGAAATGGGTTAGAAGACTTAGTGCAACATTGGTTTCTATGTGAAGTCATATGGACCATGTGACAACTCCAGGATGAAGGAATAAGGAAGGAAAAGATGATCACAAACTTGAGGGTTCATGCAATGGACAGGAATATGAAGTTTTATGTGTTTCTGATAGGAGTCAGACATAAAACTCTCAACCAATTCGAGCGGGACTAATAGATGAATTCAGAATGCCAAAATTTGAATATAAGTGTATTACAGAGATTAAAGAAATTAAGGAATTGTCTACAGAATTTGTGTGGGACTTCGACCAGAGATTTAAGACATTAATGTATAAAGAAGCTTTCAGATGTAAGACATACAACACAAAGAGTGGTTCAATGTAGTGTTGTTACCGCACATCCATATTCCCTTAATTCAACAAAATATTGTGTCACAGAATGAAGCTATGGAGTAGCCATGAAGCTAGAATCCTCGCCTGTAGGATAAATTGGTGTAGGAATGATGAAAATTCAGTCACAACTATCTAACCTTATGCTACAACTCTAGGACATTAAAAAAGGGAATGAAGCGCAAGAATAAATATGGTGCACCAAATGTAGAACTGAAGGACACGATAAAGACAATTTCCCAAATTTCATGAACTATGTTGCAGTGGGAGCACCGAAACTGATAAATAAACAACAGATGCCTTGGTGTAGAATATGTCAGACTTGAGGCCATCATTTGGAAGAGTATTTGTACTTACAAAATATTGTAAGTGCACAAGCTAGTTTATATTTTAAATTTTGTAAATCAGTAGGCCACGATGAGAAGTACTACGGAGCATTCCAAATGCCGCAAGAGAAAACAATCGACACTTATTTAATGAAAAATGAAGAGAATATGCAAGCTGAGTGGGATCAAGATTAATATCTCAAGCTCGGTATCCTAAGCCTCAGTATCCACATAATTAATACTAAAAAAAACATACCCTCAACCAAGGGGGGTGAAATTTTTTGAGGTCGAGGACAAGGAGGAGGATTTGGTCGTGGAAGAGGCCAAATCATATGTTATAATTGTGGGCAACGAAGGCATTTTTCCAGGGACTGTGCGAACCCTAAAAAGGAATGTTTGTATTTCAAATCCTTTGTTCATACTATATAATAATGTTCATAGTTGATTGTGAAGTGGCAGGATAGAAATGTGGGAAATACAAACCCCCTACACAATCCCAATCTGAATCCCAACCAGAATATCCAAATTATTTTCGTTGAGATGAGGGAACCTGCAAATATTGTTGTTGTGTAAGAGGAGGTGATGCGACTGGAGAAGACTAAGATATATAGGATGACCAACCACAGGTGTGACCAACAACAAAAAGTAAATTATTGTTTGACCTCCAAAGAGAAAAGGAAGTATACTTGGATGCATGACCATAATTCATCGATAAGAATCAACTGTCAACTTCTTCTCCTACACTTCCAAGACAACCAATTATGGAGATGCCTAGAAGTTTTAACCAGTTGTTTTGAAAGAAACCGATGGGAAATGTTATTAATATTAAAGAGTTTTTTAAAGTTTGTTATCACTAATACAAGATAAATATGTTGTCGAAAAATTGAAATCTCTAATAGAAGAACCTTAAGAAGAAGTGCGACCACACAAAAGAGTAAACCATGTGGGAAAAATATTAAAGACCATTCATGAGTTAAGAATGAATTCTCAGATATGATATTACGAAATGGACTATATTATCTTATACTTGGGCCCTGATGTCAACAGTCTTACAAGATAAACATGGGAAGGCATGGGGAAACCGCAATTAGAGTGATATCTTATTCAGCTCAGATTAGAAAATCAATCAAAAGTCCTACATATCGGTCAAATGATTCAAGTTCCTATCAAAGTAGAATGCCTAAGAATGTATGTTGAATTTGAAGTAATTGACACCGTTGATGACACAAACCCATATCCTCCACTTTTTGGGATCGACTGGGTGATTGATAATCAAACCATCATCAATTTTAAGAAAAGAATCTTAACTCTTGAAGATTCGAAGCTAAGGATGGTCCCACCAACTGATATGATGGAATTTTAGAGATGCGTCGAGCCAGTAAATAGTAAAGGACAAGGAGACTATATTGACCATATTTATAACATCACATTTTTAAGGGACAATTATGTAAATCCAATAGTTTATAAAAAGCATAGTTGTCGAATTGTTAGTTCTTTTAAATGAGATTTTAGTGAAACATTGGAAAATTGGCAGAATCAGATGCATGAAGTATCCATGAGAAAGTGCACAAGAATTAAACGGTCTGTGAGATGGGTAGAAACTAAGGTAAGTGAGCTATTTGCCTATGAATTTTTACCTAAATTTACATATTTTCTGATAGAGTTTGAAAAAAAAGTCACAAAACATGAATGCTTGTTCGCTCTGGACTTCGTGCAAAAAGCTACACTTTCCAGATGGTGGGTCACACATAAAGGATCTATCACGGAATGGACATAATGTCAAATATTGTTGTAGATAAGGTTTGGAGAATATATCAGCTATACTAGTTGAAATTATACATGATTGACTAATCATGTCAAACATATAGAGTATTGTCATGCGACATGGGAGGCATGTCCGTGACAGGAATGGGTTCAGCAGTTCATACACAGGTTAGGCATGATACCAAGGAGATGGTATACATCAGTTGAAATGAGATGAGGCAATATTGAATGGGATCATTTAGATAATCGATTCATACACATTTGAATTTTTTGATGACCATCCATTAATTGATGCCGCATTGCAAATAATCAAGATAACATATTTGAAGATATCCCTTTCGAAATGAGAAACTTCAATCAATGAGGTGCAATAATCCAGAACTGGATGGAGTGCTACAATGTGACTAGCGAACCTAATGATGATGATACACTTGAAATAAACATACCTGAGTTTGAAGGTGCATGCATAGTCGAAGGATTTGGTATTTCTAGCGACTAATTTCTGAATCCACTAAAAGTAAGAAAGTAAATATTGGATCCCTAGAGAATCGAAAAATTTCCAATATTGGAGATTATTGGGATGATGAGACTATTGGGAAGATGACGAATATATTAAATGGGTTTCAAGATATGTTCCCTACTAAATTCTCAGATATGAAAGGGATTGTCGGAGACCTTGGAGAAATGAAGATACCTCTAAATACCGACACAAAACTTGTCAAGCAGCAACCATACCAATTGAATCTATGGTATAAAGAAAAAGTCAAGGTTGAGTTGGACCGAATACTAGTTGGAGGTATCATAGAACCTATAGAAGAATCAGAATGGATTATTCTGATAGTAGTGCAATATAAAAAGACTATTGGTGAAGTGCGGATTTGCGTCGACCTAAGGAAGTTGAACGATGCTTGTTTACATGACCCATTTTTGACTCTATTTACAGATGAGGTACTGGACAGTGTTGGGAGTTAAGAAATTTAATCATTCACTGATGGGTTCTCTAGATACCATCAGATTAGAATCACAAAGGAAAAACGACACAAGACAACATTTTCAATGGAGTGGGTTGTTTCCAATACACGGTAATGCACTTTGAACTCAAGAAGCGGCTCGTGCTATTTTTTCCAGAATAGTAGTGGCTTCCTTCAAAGATTTTATTCATAAATTTCTTGAGGTCTAATTCAACAATTGGACAGTATTTGGGATCGTTAAGGATCATATTGAGAGCCTCGGGATTTTGTTGGAAATATATCGCTAGTATCAAATTTCACTGAACTTAAATAAATGTATTTTTTGTGCCCCGTTTGGAATTATATTTGGTCACATAGTTTGTCATGATGGAATTTTGGTTGACCCTGACAAAATTGTGATTATCATCGACCTACCACCACCTACCATGGTGAAGCAATTGAGATCAACATTGGGACATACAGGATACTACCGAAAATTTATCAAAGGATATGCAAAGGTGACTGCTCCAATGGAGAAGTTATTAAATAAGGATGTTAAGTTCTAGTGGAATTTTTTTTTCAAAGAGAGTCTCGAAACTTTAAAGAACAAGATGGTCACAACGCCCATACTAGAAAAAGGAATTTCATGTACATTTCGATGTGTCATCTATCATGCTCGACGTGGTACTAGCACAACCTGGCGAAGGGTAGGTTGATCATCCTATTTCCTTTGCTAGCAGGAAATTATCAACAGCAGAGAAGAACTATAACATGATGGAAAGAGAAATAATATCTATGGTATACACTCTAGAAAAATTCAGACACTAGTTGTTGGGTGGACTTTTCAAAATGCACACAGATCACTCAGCATTTAAATACTTGGTTAATAAGCTAGTGTTGGGGGGGGGGGGGGGGGGAATTTGTTGATGGATTCTCCTCTTTCATCAAATTGAATTTGAAGTTATTCTTAAAATGGGTCAACTAAATTCAAGAATAGACCATCTGTCAAGGATCAAAAGTGGCGATGAACCTGGTAACCTCGGCAATAGTCTCCCTAATGCACAACTATTTACAATAACAATTGTTTATGATCACTACAGATACATCATACATTTTTTTAGTATGGGATATGCAGAAGCTAAATTGACTACTACATAAAAGAAAAAGTTAGTGGTGCGAGGTGTATACTTCCATTAGATCGTTGGACAATTATATAAAATGGGCCTCGATGAGATTCTCCATTGCTGCATCTTGGAACATGAGTGATTGATGATACTAAATGAAGCACATGTTGGTGTCGTAGGAGTCCACTTTGTTGGAAAAGATACAATACAAAATATATTGCAAGTGATATTATGGTGTCCCACCATGCATGCGAATGCCCAAGAATACTGTCGGAGTTGTGATATCTATCAAATAACTGACAAACTCTCATAGCGAGATGGAATTCCATTAGTACCCTAAATAACTATGCAGGAATTTGACAAATGGGTAGTTGATTTTGTGGGACCTATTAGTCCAATAGGGAAGTGCATAGGTTCAAGATATGTAATTACTCTGACCGACTACCTAACCAAATGGGCCAAAGCAATGCAAGTAAAAGTTTGCACTGCTCTAAATGTTGCTAAGTTTTTGTTTGAAAATATTGTGACCTGATTTGGATGCCCGAAAATTTTGATAAGAGACCAAGGTACACACTTTTCCGACCAATTGATTGAGGAACTAACAGAATAATTATAGATCCATCATAAAAATACAACACCATATCACCCTCAAGCAAATGGTGTTGTTGAAGCATTTAACAAAATATCAGAGAATGCATTGACAAAGATTTGCAATGTCCAAAGAGATGACTAGGATGAGAAAATTTATGCAGTAATCTGGGCATATCGCACAACCTATAAGAAGTTGATGGGTTGAACTCCATTTCAATTGGTATATGGACAAAAAGTTGTGATTCCAATGGAATACATTGTACCTAGCCTAAGGATTGTTGCGATCACAAAAATGGAAGATGTTGGTGCTGTCGAGGAAAGACTATCACAACTAATACAGTTGGAAGAAGATCATTTTGTTGTAGGATATCATAAAAAATTTGAGAAAGAGTGACAAAATATATGTCATGATCACCACATAAATAACAAAGCAATTTCAATTCGACAGATTTGTTCTTCTATATGATAGAAAATTATTCAAGCGTCCTGAAGTTGGATGGAACATTTGTCAAAGGATTGGTTAATGGAAGTTGGATAAAGCCTTATCAAGATAGCCATGACTCGGTCGAATGAAAAAAAGAGACAAAAAGAAAAGATAAAAGAGAGAAAAATAAAAACAAAACCCTCTAAATTTTTTTGTTTTAATTACAAGAATGAGTGTCTTAAAGAGAACCAAATACCATCATAGAATTCTAGTAAGTCACAGAGAGAGGAAAATTGTCGTAGACTCTTTGTCTATTGCAAAAGGAGAAAGAATCGTGAAGACAACCTATCTGTCGCATTACAAGGAAATCCATCGAAGGGTTAAGACCGGTCGAAGGAAGAGCGATGTTGTCGCAAGTTAATAGAGTCACAGAAATGACAGTTGGTCATAATTAATTAAAAGGGGGAAATAATTAATTTAAAGGTTCAAGAGATTTTGGTGGTGTGATTTTTAGTCACTTCCATTTTTATTGTACAATAACTACCACTGATGTGGAAGGATAATGGCAGCATGGATCAAAGTTTCCTAATAATCATTTATACGACTATCCCATGTGACAGAAAGGATAACTACCTTTCCATTTATTTCCCGCTCATGTGAAGGACTAACATAATGAATGAATATAAGTTATAACCATTTGTATCTAAGTGTTCAGTCATTTTTCTACATTCGAGAGAGAGATTGTTGTCTGCAATTGCAAGAGACGAACTAAGTTTTCCACATAACATTGTTATTTCAATTTCCAGCACTAGTAAAACTGTAGAATATGAGTTCGCAACTGCATCACCCACACTCATCATGAAAGACACTGTTGGATACATTCCACCGTAGGTTGTGACTACTGAAGAAGCATAATAGGTTCCATTTATCCCTATAGTCAAGTTAATACCAAACCCACCAGGTCCATCTGGTACAATAACATGGAAAAATTCTAGAAGCCTAAAGAAGAAAGCACCAGCACCACCACCATAGGAGGAGGAGGAAGAATCAATTTCTATGACTATGTTGCCACCACTTATTCCACCAATCTGATATGATGCACCAGGAATTGGAGTTCCAAAGAATGCATGGTACCCACTAGTAGCACCAGTTGTGCCGGAGGGAGTTCAGGTGTCACAGAATATTATGCCAAAACTTAAGAAGCTAACCTTTGTTGATCACGACATAGGAAAGATCCATATTTGGACATGGATAAATTCATGGTTATTATACAAGGTACACTGGATATCCCGAAGCACCTAGATCCAATGGAATGGGCAAGAGGATTGGACCAGGAAGGTTTACTGTCATTGTTGTATATGCCACATTTAGGCTGAAGCGTAGAAGTGAATGCATGTGTCAAACAATTACTAGTATCATTTCATGGTGGATACCTATGGGTCGAGAGAAAATTTTATGTGGATGTCGAGCTGATAGAAACAATTACAGTACTACCAGTTGCAGGCATAAACCCAACGTCATTTTTCAAAAAAGACTAGGACACTATGTTGTTGAACAAGATGAAGGATAAGTATGGATTTTCCAGAGATACCAGAGGATTCTTAATAATTTCCATCAATTACCATATTGTTCGGTTCATAGATAAGGTGTTAGCTACCATATTGTTACGGAAGATGCGATCGAACCAATGTACTACAGGTACGATCGCAGTGACTCTGTAGCTAGGGTTTTCTCCCTAGCTTGTACGAATGAGTACCTACTAAGGACAATGGATTCCTTAGTAGCAGTTCAATGATATGTGAAATAAAAGCTATAACTGAAGTAAAAAACTAAATCTAAACAAGTTCATTAAACAAAACAGTAAAAAGTAAACATTAGAGGAAATTTGGGGTCTAAAATGGGCCTTATAAGAAAATGCGCCAACAATAATTTCTTGTGAGATGGAATTCAAGAACCAATAGAATTCCAATAAAATCAGTCAACCATAATGGTTGAATTGACATATTTGTCATTAAAAAAACTACTTCTATGTTCTTATTTTTGACATATCTCCTTGTGCTTTTACTCAAATTTCGATCAGGAGAGCTCATTGGATGCAAAATTTGATTATGCATGTAACGAGTACCCACACTGCATACTTTTGATGGACCCTGCTACCCCAAAAACAAGAAATACATGAAAAAATGTGATGATGACATCATCATCATGTTTTTTTAGGTATTTCTTGTTTTTGGGGTAGCGGGGTCCGTCAAAAGTATGCAGTGTGGGTACTCGTTGGATGCGGAATCAAATTCCACATCCAACGAGCTCTCCCGATCGAAATTTGAGTAAAAACACAGGGAGATATGTCGAAAATACGAACACAAGAAGTAGCTTTTTTCTTTTTTCCTCCAAAATTAATTAATATTATTTTATTATTTTAACCATTATTTTATTATTTTAACTATTATTTTATTATTTTAACCATTATTTTATTATTTTAACTATTATTTTATTATTTTCCTTAGGAGGCCCATTTTAGACCCCAAAATTCCTCTAATGTAGTAATTTTGTATTGATCTGACCTCCAATGTGAAGGTTGGTGAAGCCCTTTGCGGTGATCCGAGTCGGTGGCTCCAAGCTTCAAGCTGCTTCTTCTCTTTCTCCAATGGTGGAAATGGGCCAAAAGGGGCTCTCACGGTGAAAGTAGCTCAATGGTAAGCTAGGGTTTCAAGAGCAATTTTGGCAGAGGCAGGATACTTGTGATTGTGGATATTGAATAAGGGGTCTCCATCACTTATTTATAGTTGGAAACCATGCGGTTTTAGGGTTAGGGTTTCAGTTGTTTAGGGTTTCAGCTGTTTAGGGTTTTTTCCTCATTTTCCTCATTATTTTATATTTTTTATTCCTTTTTGGAGTTTTTTTCTTTTTTGGAGGAATTTTGGATATTTTTAGAGGAAAAGAGGGTTTTATGGGTTTTTTATGGAAATATGGTGGGAAAATGGACAAATGAGCCATGTAATGGGGTAGATGAGGTAGTGAACCCTTTTTGGGTGTTAACAGATTGCCCCCTAATGTGCGAGGGCAGGATCTCATCATATGGCTGATGGACATCATAAGTCATATTCGTTTTTTCTGGGGTGTGGAGAAGAGAAGGAACCAACTGAAGCCCGGAACAACGATCTCGAACCAACTGCAAGGAATGAAAAGTACATAACCTCACTAATGGATGAGGAATCATCTGATAATCTGGACGAGGTGGGCATTCCCATGCTCGTATCAATATACATAAAAATAACTTTGAGGCCCGGAAAGGGGGACCTGTAGGATACATAGTAATCCACTGTGTATATCATAAGGGTCCAGAAGGGACACAAATATGGAACATACTGCTGGGCTGACCATGTCCGAGCTGAACAAATGATACACTGGAAATGACAGCAGTGTTACTGAATGTGGTTCCGAAGGAACTGAGGAGTTGCTGGATCAAAGTGACAACGGTCATACTTGCCATGGTACACTGGTCTGGAACTGGACTGGGTACTCAAAGAAGCATGGAACTGGATGACTTCTGAATACAATCGTCAACGTAGCCCGGACATCCACGGGAAAATATAACTGGTCGTTCCAAAGTGACTCACCAATGTGCTAGAGTCGGGGGAAATCCAGGGTCTTCGACAAATAATGGAATGGATATACATCCTGCGCGATTCTCAACGATGCGATTAAGGTGCTGAAGTTGAGCATGTGAGAAACAACTATTCGGAGAGGCAATGATGACTCCTCCCAAAATGGTCTGTAGGCACTCACCACAGATGGTGATGGTTCCAAGGTGCAAGGACCTCTAGGTCTATCCTCTGGAATAGAGGAGTTGTCGTTGACAGAGGGGGACCTGCAACTATCAAGGCAATGATGTTTCCTTGACAGGAGCACGAGGTGCAAAACTGAAAATGTGATAGTACTGATGGCTGGGTTGATGAACTGGGGTAAATAACTGGGCAAATAGAGAGGGTGGACTCAAACTTCCTTTGTTCAGAGTATGATGGCGGGGCACATGAAACCGATTGGTGGTAAAGGGATCATGGCTGTATGGGATCTAGGAAGTTCACTGGGCTGAGGGAGACTCACGCTGTGGTAAAATGGTAGGAGACTGCAGAATACTCTGAATAAAGGCGACCTGATTGGAGGTGCTACCGAGAGGATTGATCATAGTGCTAAGAAGCTCAGGGGGACTTCTTCATGGGTAAGGGAACTAGAAGAAGTGTGGATATAAAATGGTACTGTGATGTGGATTTTACGATCCCATGACAGTTCATGCTCGTGGTTGCTTTCAATTTTAAGGAGTCTGAAAGCAAAGAA